>BPLR01011932.1:0-46618 GCA_021605095.1 Caerostris extrusa | reverse complement strand
AATATTGTAAACAATTATAAGAACTGATATTTACAAGTTTATAAGTATTCCATAAAATTTTAAAAAATAATAAATGGGGTTTTGTAGACCATATATCTAATTTTTTGACCAAGAAAATTTAAAAACCCCATTTATTGATTTGTATAAGAATTTTAAATGTTAATAATATATGCATTTAATCTTATAAAAATCAATAATCCTGATAATCAAGGCTAAATTTCGAGAAAAACTGCAGTACTTTTACCAAACTATTTTAAATAGCTTTTATTCTCTAAAACAAAATGCACAAATACTTTTCCAGAAAAACTCTTTTTGGAGAAAAAAAGAAAGAAAAAAAAAAAAAAAAAACATTTTTTTTCGGAAACCGATTTAGAAAATTTTCACGTCTCCGAGGAATTTTCTTACATTAATTTTTATTCTTTAAATGGCAACGGAGAATAGCTCGTCCAGATATCGATATTTTTTTGCTTTGCTTCGCTTCTAAAAAAAAAAAAAAAAAAAAAGAAAATTTAATAAAAGTTAGGTATAATCTACCAAGTTGCTATTCTATTTTTTTTTTTTTTTTCGCTCTTCAGTTTGTTTGTTGATTATGTGCAGTTGCGGAAGGAAAGTTTTATAATTTTGAATAACATATAGGCTTTATTTTTGCATGCTGTCTGTGGTTTTTACATTCGAGCTCATTTTGGGAAATTATTTTATTAATGTAATATATGATTCCGGTTGTAAAAGGTTTAAATATATCTCCCCTTTTCAATATAAGATATTTCCTTTGAGGTTTTATAAGACTATTCTTATAAAACCTCAAAGGAAGAGGAATATTTATTTTTTTTTTTGAAAAATAAATTATTTTTATTTCAATTTGTTTATTTCACAATGCTTTAGACAAATAACATTTTCTTATTTCTGTGTGTATGGGCCTAATCCTCAGTGTCATGCAATGTGGGACAGACATCCCATTAATCTACTCATGAAAAGAGGGGAGAGGGGGGCAGCTCCTGTTGTGATGGAGCACCCTGCAGATACAAGTCTGATTGACTCTGTGTCGCTGAAGGAGAGCAATGCCTTCTAGAAGGACTTTTTAGAGGAACTATCCCGCATTAGCTTATCGCATGGGAGAAAAACCTGGAATATTTCCACTCCCACCAGGTAGTCCGATGAACGAGGCAAGATGCTGAACATCACAAACGCCATCGATTTTGTTTGGTTTGTTTCTCTATGGCCATTTTGTGCACACTTTAGGCTCATTAAACCGAGACCTACAATTCAACGGGGATTCCGAACCACTACTACCACTACACACACCAGCATCACTGTGCTTAGAGCTCAGTTGCCTCTATATAGTTTGGGAAAGATGTAGGTGACAGAAGTCTGATTGAGCTCCGTGATGCTCTTACGTATGAGACCGGGACCTCTACAGTTTAAAGTGGATCCGAACCAATACAACATTCATGCCACCTTCAGATTCGAAACTGAAGCTGTGGTGCGAAAGGTCAGAGCTGTAGCCAATTGGCCATTGGGCCCCTGAGAAGTCTGACTGGTCTCTGTGACGTTCTACAGTCATATGAGATCGGGACCTACGGCTTAAAGTGGATTCCAAACAACTACACACATAGATATCCCAACGGGGACGCGAACCCGAAACCTGGCAGCGAGCGCCATCGCGCTAGGTACTCTGCCATTCAGGCCCCACCAAATCACTGATAAACATTCAGGCCACCATCAAGATTCGAACCTGAAAGCCTATGGTACGAAAGGCCAAAGCACTAGCCTACTTGGCATCAATCTGCGAAACGCCATCGTGTCTCATCGTTTTTTAAAAACAGTGTCTACAACAAAACCGCTAATGGACTGAACTTCAGCCCTAATGCTCTCCAGCGGTGCAAGTTGCCACTGAGTCACGAGTCATAATTTAATTACGAAACAACTTTACTGTTTCAATAATGCTTTCTATGGCAGTAGTCACAACTGTAGGATGTATGATATTTATATATATAGTTATATATATATATATATCTAGACTGCACAAATATAAGGTTTTGATTTTTTGCTGGTGGCGTGTGCTAATAGTCATTACTTTGAAATTCGAATATACTGGGAGTGACGGTGGCTTGTGGTCTGACATCGATAGGCAGCTGCCCGATCGACTGTTCTGCCATAAAAATGACCAATCCACTGTGCAGCAATTGATCACTGAAATCCCTTCCAAAGATTATTATTACTTCACCAGATATTACTGGGTAAAGATGCTGAAAGTGCCCATTATCATTCTTAATGGGTTAATGAGGATGTTTTTAGAAAACAAATAATGCTCCTGCATTAGAATAAAATATCATTTGTTTAATAAATGTTCAAGTGGCATTTGTTTAATAAATGTTCAATGTTGCTAATGGCCAACTGGCTAGGCTGGCCTTTCGTACCTCAGGTTCGAATCTTCAGGTTTTGAGTTTGAATTCTGGCGATACCATGGATGATTGTTGGTGGTTCGGAATCCATGTTAAACTGTAGGTCTCGGTCTAATTAGTCTGAAGTGCGCACAAAATGATTGTAGAGCGACAAACCAAAATAATTCGTAAATTATAAAATAAGCAACAATAATAAATATCCTTTAGTTTGTGTTTGAACGTTTCTCGCCAAATCTTTGCGAAGCTTAATCATACGAGTAAAAGATTATATTTAGAATGCTTATTGTAAAATATATTTGATATGAACTTAATGAAAGCGTTTTTGAAATGAAATAACTGCATATTTTGTGTCCATCAAAAAAAAAAAAATTAACCAGTTGCAGAAGTAACGAGCATATCGAAATGTTTAGAATTTAATTCGGCTTGACCTTCATAGCTTCAAAATATGCGTTTGCAAATGAAGGTCAATTTTTGGCTTTCGAAATAGTTTCCCCCTCTCATATTTGGCTGTCATTTTCTCTTGATTTGTGTAACTAATCTGTTACTCAAAGTTTAGAAAAAAAATTGCGATGGTGTGTTTATACTAATGATAATGTTTTTTCAATTGCACAGAACTTTTGGCGATTTGATATATACTTTTACACTTCTAAACCAATTTTTTTACTCCTTTAAGTTGAGATTTCTATTAAGTTAGTCATATCTATAAATATCTAGACTTTTACGTGTATTTTTCGTTGAAATGGCTTCTTAATGTTTGTTCTAAAGCAGGAATGGCCATCCCAAATGATCTTGCGGGCCACTTTGGAAATGCATCCTAACTCCGCGGGCCGCATATAAAATTATATATCCCCTATTAGATTTAGACCCACTATAGACTTTTTTCTTTGAGTGAAAAATTGAAACATAACGAGTTATTTTTGCGTTTACGATTATTCTTGCATATAAACATAGATAATATAATAATAATGATACTAAATGTACATTGGAAAGAAATATGTTGTACTAAAAATGAAATATAAAAAAAATATAAAAATATAAACGAAATATGAATGAATGAATATGAAATTAATGAATGAATATATAAAAATATTAAATCATTATAAACTTATTTATTTTACTAGTGCGACATTTGTTTCTCCATTCTTTCACTTAGGTTTTGCAAATCAATGTGCTCGCCTCATGAGTTCGCAGAATATAATTTAATTATTCTGCGAACTCATATCTGTAAACACATAAATAAAAATATGCAATATCTCTCCTATATTCGCAAGAATATTATTTTAAAATCAAAGTTCATTTTTTCTCATCATATCGACAGTTCATTTTTCAATAGATGGATGCACACGTAATGTATTTCTTTAATGCATGTTTTCCTTACTTTAGCCATTATAAAAATAAATATATTTTGTTGAAATGTAATAAATCTCACAGGCCGGAAAAATGTTCAATGCGCGCGCTGGTTGGCCGCCCTTGCTCTAAAGTATAAAATATTCAAGTTATATAAGTTATTGAATTCAATAGTTTATGGAAAAAAGATTGATTAAAAATTTTTATTCTAAAGGAATTATCTACGGAACACAGAAAAAACTAATATTTCTACGGTATTTTTAAAAAAATCATACATTTTTTTTCCCTCTGTTATTTTACGAATTAAGACGAGAGATGGCAGCTACTACGGATTCTCCGTAGTTACCTAGGCAACTAAGGGGAAAAAAAGATTATATAAGGAACGCGGGGAAAAATTCTACGGAAATTTATAGAAAAATCCCCCTTTTTCGTCTGTTATTTTACCAATCTTGCGCAATTTAAAATCTTCCATTAACTCTGAGTAAAAGAGAGTTAGCTTTCCTGTAAAAACAGAAATTTTTAAGCAATTTTTGAAAAAAATTAAGTTAAATTATTAAGTTATTGTGCACAAATAAATAGAGACTTTCTGTTGCTTTTTTTTTTGTTATCAAAAAAAACTGTTAGTCTGTGAGCTCTTCACTTGAAAAAATAATATTTAGTGTGTGAAAGTCTATTAAGTATTTATGATTCATTTACAGAAGTTATGAATTATTTTTGCAACATTTTCATACTTATCATTTTTAATATAATTTTCGGTTAAAATCTTGTCAAAGATAATTGAGTTAATGCCAATTTGTTTTATTGTGAATTTTGAGATCCAATATAAATGGCAGTGATGGCATACTTCTTCACATTTTGGAAATAAAAAAACGACTACATTAATTTATAGCTAAATGAATTCATTTATTACTGTTATTCTATAATTATACGAAAATTCTTCAAACAACAAAATCCACTGCCCCAATATTCTTTGTGTATTAGAAAATATGCAAAGAAATTTCGTTGCTAACATCCCATCAGCCATTTTCTTGCAATCTTGAGTGAGCTTGCAGGCTGCTGGTCGACTTACAAAAAACGTGAGGGCCTGAATGGCCGAGTGTTTAGCTCTCTGCAACTCGGTGCCACAGGTCTCGGGTTCGAGTCCCGGCGGTACCATGGCTGTTTGTAGTGGTTCGAATCCACTTTAAGCCGTAGATCCCGGTCTCATTTGACTGTAAAGAGCATCACTTAGCCTCTGTCAGACATCTTCCTACGGGTGCTCCGTCACAACAGAAGCTGCCCTCTTCCCCCATCCATGAGTTGATTACACATGGGTTGTCCGTCCCAGATTGTAGGACACTGAGGATTAGTCACAACAACAACAAATGTGTGAGACGTATAGAGCATGCCCCATACAGCCATCGCTGCAAAATTAGATGCTACCGCCGCGTTTTATTAAGTGCGAACAGGATTTTGTCCTGGCTAGAGGTCCGTGACGACTCAAAAAAAAAAAAAAAAAAAAAATTTAAGTTGTACTCTTACTTATTTTTATTTTATAAGTTATTATTTAAAGCAGATTCATCTCTTCGCGCAACACCAGCAACTTTTATTTCTTTTATTTTAAATTAAACGCTGATTTTCACGTGATTTTATTCGCGTGTGCTTTTAAAACTGACACGGACTATGTGCTGATAAATAATAACCATTGACCCATATCAAGTCACGTGCTCTGTGGTTCATTTTTGAATTGTCTGGCTTTCAAAATATAAACAGATTTATTGTTTCAATTTACTCAAAACAGCATAAAAGGATTAGTTAATGCTTGAAAACTTAATTTAACCATCACTTAACAGACTTCCCTGATTGAATCGGGCAGATCTTAAACAATTTCTCTTTCATAAAGTTCTATTGTTAAATTTTTGTTATATCGCTGTCTGTATTGGGACATACTAGAATCCGGGCAGTAGATTACAGGTAGGATTTGAGGATTCCTTCAGGATTGCAATAGGAAGTCCAGTAGAATCCGAATAGTTAGAATCCCTTCCAACAACTATCCAAAAGATATAGTTCTTGAAGGGTATTCTGTTTGATCTGTTCTATCTAGATCTGTTCTGATTCTATCTAGGGTTTTGATTTCGCCAAGTTTCTTTTCCGCGCCAAATGGAATGGAAATTCGTCCATCTTGTTTGCTTAAGAAGGAACTTGGCGTAAGGGAAAAAAACAAAATTGCTAAATAAACAGTCGAATTCCAGAAGTGCAGCACTCCCGTTCTTGCTTCTGATTCATTTCTTCTTAATTTCTTGGGCTATTGAACATGGGCATACTCCCATGTCCAGAAAAAATATCCTCACTCAAGACAAATTGAAACTCGCGAAAGGATTTTAAATTTTTTTATATTTATTTTTATTTTTGTAATTTGCTTAACGGTGCTTTTCAAAATGAGGCATATCCTTATAATACTATTCCATATCTTTAAATTTTTTTAAGATTTGAAGCTGTGTATAGTGAAGCCAAACTACATGAAGCCATCACCATAATGCGTTATTATTTTTACTATCAAAATCTTTTTAGTACAGACAACTTTCAACTACCCAATCGTTTCACGCTTTTTACAATTTAAAGACAATTTCATAAAATCCTTAAAAGAGAAGCGTTTTATGAGAGAGTGAGAACCAAACACATAACGCAGCAAATCACCCACAAGCGTTGGAGAAACAACAACGCATCAATACGTAAATTAAGCACCACCGAACCCACAGTTAATAAGGCCAAGCCCTGCTGATGCGTGGAGCCTTGAGTTTGTTTATCTCTGCAGCAAGAAACACTCGGAATGTCTCGCATTGCGACGTGAGTGAAATACAAGGCGCGAATAAATCGTCATTTCGTAGGGAGAGACTTAATAAGTCGTTATCGCTGGCCTCATGACGAATGGGCGACGGACACACGAATCATTCATAGTGTATCAAATCACTCGGGACGTGAGCTGGAACCTCAAAAGTTGGCGGCGATTTATTTATTTTTTATTTTTCTTGTTTGGTGATTTCATGGTTGCAAAATTATGAAAACACGCGGAATGTTTTTGCTGCGCTAATGGAAGGCATTTAACATCCATTAAAACTGATTGAAAAACATCGTTGTTTATAAGTTTAAGGTGTGCTTTTGTAAATAGACCCATTTGTTTAAAATACTTTATTTATTCGTGCTTAGAAAATGACTTATCTGATTAGTTCAGTTGTTTGTTATACTACTGTGCCCAAGTAAGTAAATATAGAAGTAAGATCAATTTTCAATTTAAATTTCCCGAGCACATGGAATTTCAATTTTTTTTTTTTTTTTTTTTTTAGGTTGCTAGCACTGTCCTTGACATCTGTGGAAAATTGCCATCAAAATATTCATTAGTGTTTGAGTTACGCTTGGCTTTGTGAGACTCTAAAAGGAATTCCGGCGATTTTTGAATTGTCTGAATTCATTGAGCAATTCATTTTTTTATTCATTTTTGTTTGCGGAAACGTATAGAATGTTGCAGAAGGCATTCGGTGAGCATTCCTACATCGGAAAGAAATGTTTACAAGTGGTATAAACAGTTCAAAGAAGGCAGAGAACGCGTTGAAGACGAAGAGCCCTGTGGTAGACCCTCCACCTCAACCGACGGAGCTCACGTCCAAAAAAGTTAAACATTTGGTGCTTGCAAACCGGCGATTTACAATTAAAGACCTTGCTGGTGATGTCGGCATTTCAAAAGGATCGTATCTACTCCATTTTAAAAGATGTTTGGGGCCTGAAACGCGTCAAATCTCGATTGGTACCGAAAACACTGAATTTTTTTGGAAAACATCGCCGTGTTGAAGTGTGTGAAACAATGCTTTTCTGACTATCAGGACAAGTTGAAATGTATAATAACTGGACTTGGATGTATGCTTATGACCCGAAACAATCGAGGGAATCGAGTTGGAAACTCAAAGTCGCAGGCGGTTTATTTATTTATTTTTTTGGTTGGGTTTTCGTGGTTTCAAGTTATGAAAACACGCGGAATGTTTTCGCTGCGCTAATGGAAGGCATTTAACACCCATTAAAACTGATTGAAAAACAACGTTGCTGATAAGCTTATGGTGTGTTTTTGTAAATCGACAAGTTTGTTTTAAAATATGTTATTTGTTCATGTATAGAAAATGACTAATCTGATGGGTTCAGTTATCTCTTAATGCTCCCTCGTGATTTAGTAGTTGTGGGCATTAGCTAGCATGAAAGAAGTCGCATGTTCTGTTCGATGTACTGTGCCATGCATTGCAGTAGCTGTTATGAAGCATGAGTGGATTCAGTGGAAATTCACTTACGTTTCTTAATCGTTCTTGCGATAACATTTGGGCCAAAGGTTGTTATATGCAAAAATATTCAGTACTAAATTTTAAAGTGCATTATGTAACACACGTTTAAGTCGTTACACACGAGACCTTGAAAACAGTTGAAAGACATTAAAAAATTAAAATGGCAGGCTGAAGTATTGATAGAAATTAAAATCGAGTTAGACTTTTGATAGAATGTTAAAATTGGACAACTCTTTTGATAATATATAGAAATAGAGCTGCAGTTCTGATAATATACTAAAATCGAGTTGTAGTTTTATTGGAGTGTTATTGTGTGCTAAAATAGAGGTGTATATTTGATATTGTGTTAAAATCGGGCAACAATTTTGATACTGTATTAAAATCTAGCTGCAGTTTTAATAGGCTGCTAAAATTATTGCGATTTCAGTTTTAATTAGTTACTTACACTTTTTGATAATGTGATAAAAATCGGGTTATAATTTTTATAATGTATTATAATTGAGTAGTTATGACTCTTCTAAAAATGCCCGACTCTGACTCTCCACCTCGCAGTTCAAGAAGATATCATGTAGACCCCCTTCAAGACGCACATTTTTCTTCGAACTTCGTAGATCAAGTCGGATCGGCTGGGTGGATTACCCAACAAAGGAAGCCCATTTCGGAAGGAAAGCTCCTGTATCTATGTCACGAAGGGAGACGATAAATCTATAGGCGTGAAATGTACGGTGGCGCGAACCTCTAGCTGCAACCTATGACAATGTTTGTCAAACTGTGGTGACAAAATGCAGGTGCACTGTGTAGTAGAATGCTATCCTGAGTAATGTTACTACATATCTGCCGTTTTAATGGAGAATGATATCAGGTGAAAGTGCCCGGCGTTCAAAAGCTTCCTGGTTGTACATCTTCTGGTTTCATTATCAAATTTTTTTCTGAAAAAGAAGGAAAAAATTCAATTAGTTTAGTTGTTGAAATTAATTTTTTAAACACTTTGATTTAAATTCAGCAACGCATCCCCCTTCTACCGCCATTTTTTTTTCTTTCGAGCTGTCAAAAATATTATATATATATAGAGAGAGAAGAAAATGATAGATAACTAATCTTGAAAATCTTAATGAACTTAAGAACATTCCCCATAGTCTGAGAACGATTTGATTATGTACAGAAAAAAAAAAAAAAATCAACAACTAGGAAGCACTTTATAAACAAGTATTAAATGGAAGCACATTTATGCTGTATAATGAATAGATATCTAAAGTTACCACGGAGGTGGCTCTTAATAGTAACATAAGCATCATTCACTGCAGGTTTCAAATTACGTGAATCACTCCCAAAACGTCGATGCCGCGTGGGCCCACGACAAAAGGAAACCCAACGAATTAAAAAAAGAAAAGCAGCCACAAAAGCAAACACTGTTTGATCGCCTCGCTCCCATGTTCTTTCAACAGTTTTAATGGCTAATAAACTTAATACCTGACAAGCAGGTTAATAGACACCGGCTCTGTCAACTGCGTCAACCCACGCGTTTCTTGTCTTTGTTCTTTTCAAGTGCCGATAAATCAATTGAGGCTCGGCCGGCCCTGCGCATGGGATCATGGGATGAGGTTGGGAAATTTATAATTGCACCCTGACCTCCTTCGCTTGAGAAGTTTGAAATACCCATTTTTCTTTTGAACTTTTAATCAAAGATCCATGGATATCATCATTCTTCCTTTATGTGGAGGAACGAATTGGGCTTAAAGGGAAGTGATGTTAGAGAATAGCTTGCTTGCTTCTTCAATCAATCTTTGTTATTTGTCGAAAGAAAGCATTTATTGCTTGTACTGGTTGATGTAACCTATAAAAATATCCATATAGCTGTCTGTCTTGTTTTGTTGCAATATTTTCTGTGGTAGATCTTGTGTTCCGTTTATGTAAGACACAAGCAGTCGATGGATATGCAATGAGCTGGCATGGATTTTTGAAAGGAACATGGATTTCCGGCGGTACAAATATTTTCGACTGGAATTCCGGCAGGACATAGATGACATGGATTTCCGGGCAGGATATATTTTGGGGCAGCAGCCCCATATTTACTTGTCTTATGAAATAAAACTCGAAAAACTGCCACCAGGTAGTCGACTGTTGATGTGGAATGAACGGCCGAGTGTCTAGCGCTTGGTGCCACAGGTTTCGGGTTCCAGTTCCGGCGGTGCCATGATTGTTTGTAGTGGTTCGAAATCCAGTTTAACGGTAGGTCCCGGTCTAATGTGACCGTAGAGAGCGCAGAGCCCAATCAGACTTCTCCCCCATATCATTCCCAAACTGTAAAGGGACAACTCAGCTCTAGGCACAGTGATGTGATGTGGTGTGGTGTAGTAGTAGTAGTAGTCGGCTGACGATGCAATCGTCATCGATCTTAGTTTTTGTAACAGTGGTTGCAACGGATAGATTCAGTCTGGTGCATGCTGTCTTATCACTAGGACACGAGTTGGGCATTGAAATTTTTACACAATGGTAACTCGGTATCCGCCTTCAATCCGGATCCTTGGATCCTTAAATTTATAATTGCACTCTGACCTCTCTGGTTTGAAATACTCTTCTTTTTTTTAACTTTTTTAATCAAAGATCCATGGATATCATCATTCTTCCTTTATGTGGAGGAACGAATTGGATTTAAAGGAAGTGATGTTAGAGGATAGCTTGTTTTCTTCTATCAATCCATCTTTGTTATTTGTCGAAAGAAAGCTTTTTATTGTTTGAAGTGGTTGAGGTAACCTATAAAAATATTCATATACCTGTCGGTTTTGTTTTATTAGAATGTATTTTTTGTAGTATGTCTTCTGTTTCGCTTACGTAAGACGCAAGCAGTCGGTCGATATGCAATGAGCCGACATGGATTTCTGTATAGGAATATTGATTTCCGACTTTATTTCCAGTAGGATGAATTTGGATTTCCGGCAAGACATGGATGGCATGGATTTTCAGCAGAACTTTGTGAGGAAACAGCCCCATATTTGTCTGTCTTATGAAATAAAACTCAAAAAACTGCCATCAGATAGTTGAAGTTGTTGAAACTGTTATACACGTGGTAGCAATCGTCACCGATCTTAGTTTCTGCAACAGTGGTTGAAACGGATAGATTCAGTCTGGTCTCTTTGCACGCTGGCTTACCACTAGGACACGAGTTGGACATTGAAATTTTTATATAATGGTAACTCGGCATATATGTCTTTAATTCGAATCCATATAAAACTAAAAAGCTGCCATCAGGTCGATTGTCAGAAAAGAGACTCAGTCTCAGAGAGAAAAAGTCATCGGAGACTGTCGATGAAAAACTATTATACACAGGGTTACAATCGTCACCGATCTTAGTTTCTGAGATAGTAGTTGCAACGGACAGATTCAATCAGGTCTCAGTTGCACGCTGGTTTACCACAAGGGCAAGAGTTGGGTATTGAAATTTTTATACAATAGTACTCGGTATATGTCCTTAATTCAGATTCTTGGTCTTTTTGTTCAAATACTGTTATATCATATACTATTTCCATGAAAAAGTCCAATTGTGAACGGAAATTATATAAAATTGACAGAGTTATATAATTTAAGCACTGATTAAATTACACAAAGTATACTACACAAAGTTATTTGAACCCAAATGGGACATATATCAAAGTGAACATTCTTCAAAACAGATATGTAGTATGAAAATAAATCTTTGTGTATGAGATTTTACTTTTTCCACTGAACATGCTTGTTATTGAAGCCGATCACCTTCATGTCATATATACTGTCTTAAAAGTGTGCTACTGTGGCAGTAGTTATATTACCACAATAAACATCTTTATAGACTTTTTGGGGTGCTTGAGCTTGGATAAAAAAAAAAAACATTTTCTTTATTTTCACTCCAATCAGTTTAAAATTTGCATTTCTCATTTTAATATATGCGAGGAAATATAATTGTAACATCCTACTAATAGGGCATCTCATCAACATTTATAATTGAACTCTAAAACTACTAATTTGGCAGTGAGGCAAACTGTGACGTTTAAAAAAGGTATCATGGGATAGCAGAATCCCTTCCTGAGATCCAATCAGGTCCATGTATTGACAGAAGACATTTCAGATAGCCTATCGTATGACCCCCTTTTTATTAATGCAGATCAAATTTTAAAGACTTCATATAATGTACATAAAACTTATATGAATCGAACTGCTATTATTAATAATTATTTCATTTTATTTATTATTAACAATAATTATTTCATTAATTATTAAATAAAAATATTTAAAAGTATTTTCTTCCACTGGGATTACCAACAGAAACAGCAATTTGTTTATCTATCGCATTAGATTTTCATGTATGATAACATCACATAACATGAACAAAATTTCATACATATTATACTGTATAATGTATTTTGTTGTTATTTAATGGCTTAGTAGAAGACTCACGTATTTTTATTGCATCATGTTGTTTTTAATGTAAAATTGATTAATTTTGATCTTATTATGTGCCTTAAAAATATTATCCTCCTTCCTTTTACCGGTAAAAGAAAAATATCCTGTCGCAGAAGAATAATATTTTATATCTGCTGCTGATGTATTTGAGAAATGATATATCAGACTTCTTTCAGTTTATTTTCTTTTTCTCCTGCCCCTTTTCGGCTCATCTAAAGATAATATTTTTTATAAAGTGAACCTGATTCAGGCCAGTTAGGTTAAGTAACGACAACAACAGCAAAATATATACATAGTTCCAAATTTCCTCAATATTTTTTTTGTTTTCTTATGCGTAAAAATTACTCACTATCATCCTCTTGAAAGTTATCCTGCAAGCATTGCTTATAGACCAGAGATGGCCAACCCAAATGATCTTGCAGGCCACTTTGAAAACATCCTAACTCCGCGGGAGGCATATATAATTATATATCCCCACATTAGATTTAGACCCACTGTAGACATTTTTTTGGAATGAAAAATGGAAACATAATGAGTTATTATATTTATGTTTACTATTATTCTTATTGTAAACATAGATACTATAATAATACTGATACTAAGCGCACATTGTAATGAAATATAGAACACTAAAAATGAAATACAAAAAATACATAAATATTATTGAAAAAAAAATGAAGTCATTAAAAAATATTTATTTTACTGGTGTGATATTTGTTTCTCCACTCTTCCACTTAGCTTTTGCAAATCGATGCCAGTGCCTCATGAGCTCGCGGAGTATAATTTAATTATTCTGCGAACTCATAACTGTAAACTGATGAATAAAACAGGCAACATCTGTCCTATATTCTCAAGAATAGTATTTTAAAATCAAAGTTCATTTTTTTCTCATCATTTCGACAGTTCATTTTTGAATATAAGGATACACACATAATGTATTTTTTTAATACATTGCGTTTCACTACATTTTGTAAAAGTGATACATCTCACGGGCGGGAAAATATTCAAGGCGGGCAGTGGGTTGGCCACCCCTGCTTTAGATTTAAGAGAAAGACAGGTAAAATATTCTTTGTCAATAACTTTTATCGATGTACCATAAATCTTAAACATACACGCTCTTTTTTTTTTAATATTTTTTATTTCTTGCAATAACCCTAATCGCTTAACATATATCATTCCTTTAAGGAAAAAAAAATTTCAGTTAAGTAATCTTCAAACGAAAACAAAGACAAAATAAATAATGAAAATACCACCTCTAGAATAAAAAAAAGAAATAAAGTGTATATGAAAAAATGATGATGATTATAAATAGACAGGGAATGAATAAAAACCTCTAGGTCTGTGCCTCCTTCGTGTTTTATTGCCCTGATAAAGAAAACTAATAAAAGATTCCTCCGAATTCTCAGGTAGGAGGAATAACGAACTCTATCTTTGCGCATTCATCTCACTTTCTGCCATCCCGGAATTATCTCCTCCATGATTCATTATGATTGATTCACTGCGATCGAGAGTGACGAAACGCTTCATTATTTCGGCGCCCGATTCAATCACTCCCTAATCACTTTGAAAGCTATTTTCTTTCCTCTTCTGTTATTGTTTATTAATATCTTCTTCTGTGAGCTCACTTCAGAGAGGTTTTTTTCAAGATGTTCTTTGTTACTCCAGTTATTAACTTCTGAAGTGAGATATGATAGTGCAGCATTCATACAATAAATAAATAAATAAATAAAAGACTGACAAATAGAAATATTAAATGGGTCACAACGAATGGAAAGCTATCCAGTTCATAGCCTAGTGGTATAGTGCAATTTTTTTTACAGTGGTACCTTGGTATATATTCTCTTTGGAATAAGTCCAATTTGGTATTTTGTTTGGAATGAGATATGATCGTGCAGTATTAATAAATAAATAAAAAACTAACAAACTAAAATATTAAATGGGTCACAAATACATTAAGAATAGCTAAGACTGGAAAGTTATCTAGTTCATGGTGTAGTGGCATAGTGCAGGTTTTTTTATAGTGGTACATTGGATACATTGGTATATATTCGCTTTGGAATAAATCCTATTTGTTATATGTCCTATTTGGGCAGAAACATTTTGTTTGGAATACAACTGAGTGGTATATGTCTGCTTTGGAAGAAGTTCAATTATTATATGCCCTGTTTAGACATGAAATATTTTGTTTGGAGTATGATTAAAGTGGTATATATCCGTTTTGGAATAAGTTGAGTTTATTATATATCCTGACAAGAAACATATTTGGAATACGATTAGAGTGGTATATATCATTTTTTTCAATGTGTCCATTTTGTTACATGTCCTGTTTGGACGTGAAACATTTTATTTGGAATACGACTGAAGTAGTATACATCCACTTTGGAATGAATCCAATTTGTTATATATCCTATGTGGACACGAAATATTTTGTTTGGAATACGACTAGAGTGGTACATATCCGCTTTTGAATAAGTCCAATTTCTTATATGTCCTATTTGGACACGACTGGAGTGATATGCATTCGTTGTGATTGATTTATTCCGAGCAAGAGAAAACTCTTTATTATTTCGGCGCCCGATTCAATCACTCCGTAATCACTTTGAAAGCTATTTTCTTATTTTTTTCCTCTTCTGTTATTGTTTATTAATATCTTTTATTCAGAGAGTTTTTTCTTCTTTCCAAGTAAGATGTTCTTTATTCCTCCAGTTATTGACTTCTGAAGTGAGATATGATCGTGCAGCATTCATAAATAAATAAAAAAAAAAAAAAAGACATACAAACCAAAATATTAAATGGGTCACAAATACATTAAATTTAATAAGTTCATTAAATTTGAATAAGTCCAATTTTGTTATATGTTCTGTTTGGACACGAAACATTTTGTTTGGAATACGACTGCAGTGATATATATGGTGCAGTGGTCGAATTTGTTGTAGGCCCTGGTTTGATACAAAAACATTTGGTTTACAATACGACTCGGTTGTCAAAATCTTTGCCAAATGGATGGAGGCCAAAAACTTTGCAGAGAAGTACCATTACAATAAAACCTAAATAAGCCATTATAACATTGTCTGAAATGTCCAGACATCGTGGCGTAGTGATATGGTGCACATATTTTGCGTTGAAGAGGATGAGGATACGGTTCTCGCTGACAATTGCATACAAGAGGGACGAAACGCAAAAATTTCGAACTCGGTTAACATCCGCTTTGGAAAGAATCCAATTTGTTATACGTTCTGTTTGTACTGAAAAATATTGTTTGAAATACGATATAACTGAGTGGTATATATCCGCTTTGAAATAAGTCCAATTTGATCTATATCCTGCTTGGACAGAAAACATTTTGTTTTTGGAAACGATTTAATGTTTCAAAATCTTTTTGCCATATAGATGGATGTCAAAAACTTTGAAGACAAGTAATGCTCCAACAAAACCTAAACTGATTGCATGAAATACCAAACATCGTCGCCCAGAGGTATAATACACGTCTTTTAACGTTAAAGAGGATGAGGGTAGGATTCGCTGACAACTTGTGTACAATAGTACCCTCGGCATGCATCCTCTTTGGAAAAGAATCCAATTTGTTATACGTCCTATTTCTGACACGAAATATTCTGTTTACGATAGGACTCGAATGCATCAAAATACTTTCCAAATGGATGGATGTCAAAAATGTGAAGAGAAGTACTACACCATCGAAACCTAATACGTTAAACTATAGGTGCTGGTCTAATTAGCTCAAAAGTGTGCCAAAATTACCGTAGAGCGACAAACCAAACCAAAACCAACAGAATCTAAATAAGCCGTAATATCATTGTCTAAAATGTCCAGACATCCTGGCCCCTAGAGGTATAATGCATGTCTTTTAACGTTGAAGAGGATGAGGGTACAATTCTCGTTTTAAACTTGCAAACAGTAGCTGGTATACAACCGCTTTGGAATGAATCCAATTTGTTATACGTTCTGGATGGACAAAAATATTTTACTTGAATACGACTGGTGTGGTATATATATATATCCGCTTTGGAACAAGTCCAATTTGTTATATGTCCTAGGGGAACACGAATCATTTTGTTTGGAATACGACAGAGTGATATTGCAAACAGTATTTTGATACAACCGCTTGCAATTAATTCAATTTTTTATACACTGTTTGGACACGAACATTTTGTACTTGGAATACAACTGGAAGTGGGACATAGCTGCTTTGGAACAAGTCGAATTTGTTATATGTCCTAGGTGAGCACGAATCATTTTTGTTTGGAATACGACAGGAGTGATATTATATTTGATATGTAATAAATTCAATTTGTTATACGCTGTTTGAACACGAACATTTTTGTTTGGAATACAACTGAAGTGGTACATAGCTGCTTTTGGAACAAGTCGAATTTGTTATATGTCCTAGGTGAGCGAATCATTTTGTTTGGAATACGACAGAGGTATTATATTTGATATGTAATAAATTCAATTTGTTATACGCTGTTTGAACACGAACATTTTGTTTGGAATACAACTGAAATGGTACATAGCTGCTTTGGAATAAGTCCAATTTGTTATATGTCCTGTTTGGGCACGAAACTTTTTGTTTGGAATAACTTTTTAATTTTGAAACTTTTGTTTGAGTGGTATATGTCCGCTTTGAAATAATACAATTTGTAATACAATACAAAAATCCTTTGCCAAATGGATGGATGTCAAAAACTTTGAAAAAGAAGTACTATCTAAACAAAACTTAAATAAGCATTGTCTGAAATGTCCAGACTATGTCATATTTCTGAAACATCCTGAAGAGAAGACAGATGCAAAAGTGTTTGGGTAGATTTCTAATATCAAATTTATGGATTTCTAACGTCAAATCTCGTAATTTCCTTAAGTAGACAAACATTAATAAAAAATAAATAAAATAAAATGCATACATTTTATTTCAATGCTTTTTTTATTTTTCTATTATAGTTTTAAGCAGTCTTTAAAATAATTATATGGTACCTCCTTATCAATAAAAGATGAAGGGCAGTTGAACATAAAAAGTCTATCCGGAAGGCACTGGCATAGGCTTTTGTGTGATACATAAATATTCGATGATGTTCAATGAAAAACATGTAGTATGCCAAGAAACAGTATAAATATGAAACAGTTACTGTGGAAATCTTCACGGATTGGACCCTTCTCTCTTGCCAGGATTCAACATTAGCCATTAAAAATAATCAAATCTATGTTCTTGTTTTAAAAAATAATTATTCTCAACGTGATCATTAAATAACTATTAAAAAAGTAGATGTATTAGAACAAAGGTAAAGAAGAGAAGTTTTACGTGAAAGTTGATTTTGTTAATATGCTTACTTGCGTTTCTTGACTTTGTTATCAGCTTTTACTTTAAAATTTCTTAAATAAAGATGCTTTTTAAAAATTTTTTTTTTTTTAAAAAATAGATTTTAAATACGAAAACTATTAGAAAAGCATTAGAAAAATGCTGCCAAACTCTAACCAGGAAATTCATCCGTTAAAAATTATTTTATACATTTTTTTTTTTAAATTGTTATAAATAAATATCACTTCATGTGAATATTTTCACGTGTTGGTTACTTCTTTTGGATATATGTATTCGTCGCATGTACTATAAATAGCAAACTCAATGATATCGCACAATGATATCTTAGCTTCTCTGTAGTCTCTCTATAATAGCTGTCAAGCCACCAATCTTCCTCGGACGTGATGCTAAAAGAATCTTTAATATATCCTACGATACTAGTTTCACCAAAAACGTGTTTTTATGATTAAAATATTCAATATTTATATTAAATATTAATTGAATATTTAATATTTTATTATTATATATTCAATTAATTGTTTGCTGTAAAATTAATGCTGTACTTTGTTCACTACTATTTTATCTCTGTTGCCTAAAAACATCCCGTAAAATTATATTATGGAGAATGTAGAAATGTGTGTTTATTTCTGTAATAATATGAGCAAAATAAAAGCACGAATAATACAAAAATTTTAAATTCACTATAATAATTACAGTTTATCTCATTATTATTAACCATCATTATATCATTAATATTTTTCCTAAGAAAATTCTGTATTATAAAATTATATTTTAGACCGGATTACTTTTGAGCTGCGTTTAGCTTTTTATTTATCATTAGAAACGTGTTTACCTTTAAAATTCAGAATTCATTCATAAAAGCGAAAAGCAATTTATGTACATATTATAATTCATTTATGACTTCATTTCTTTTTCTTTTTCTTCTGAAGGTGGTAAACGTACAAACAGAAGACGTTCTTCCAGGGGGAGAAAGAACAAGAAAGGTAACCTTTATTGTAAATTTTTATAGAACCGTTCCTTTAATTACAGAATTCATTAAAGTTAATTAAACAGATTCCCTTTAAATTTATTTAAAGGAATAATTGAATAAAAATTGTGCATAAATGAAGAGTCTTCATGTCCGAAAAACTCTGAGCTATTCGAAATTTTATTAAAAAAATTAATTGGTTAATATGTTGTTACTAATATCGCTGGTACGGGAAAGTCAACGCCAGGTACAGAAGACCTCGTCGTAGGTGATTGGGCCATGGCTTAGGCCATGGGGCCATGGCCTGGGGGCCTATATGGCCTATGGGGCCATAGGCCATGGTAATATATGCAGCTTCACTTTAGCGAGGAATCACGAGGGTTGATTGACCACGCAATGACAACGCTCTACGATACTATTAGACCGAGACTTACTGTTTAAAGTGGGTTCCGCACCACTTACAACATCCATGGCGTCACCGGAATTCGAGCCCGAAACCTGTGGTACTGAGCGCCAGTTACTTGGCCATCAGTCCCACAGTCGTTAATATTTTTTTTTCCAATGGCAGATTACGAACAGTTACAGAACAACGAAAAATAAAAAAGAACAGAGAAAAACAACAAAACATGCTGCAACAGAGTTCATTCATCTAACATGTCTCTAGCCTCCCACTATCGCTCGGCGAGAAAAAAGTCTTGCTCAGAGCAGGACAGGGCAGTAGATGCGTGGTGTCCATGGCCTCTCCAGAGCTGCATATCGGGGGAAGAACCATTTTGAGTCTGTAAAGGTGGTTTTCGCAGGCAGTCATGTCCAGTGGCTAGTCGGAAATGACCAACTGCTCTACGCCTTGGAACATTACATAGATTTGGGATGGCATTCTTCCAGGACTTTTGGGAAACACGGTTATAGAGGTCTTCTTGTGCGCGGACTTTAATTGATCTTTTGATGAGATTTTTGATAGAGTGGAAGGGTATAGGACGAGATATTTTTTTGTGGGATTAAAGTAGTCGTTAATATAATAATGATAATTTTTTATACTTGTTGTATTTATACCAGTACTTTTCATGGAAAAGGTAACTCTTTTTGCACAAGCAATTGCTGATTCTTTATTTTATACATAAATGACAGGCTCGTTTTACGAACTGACTTACCATGTCTTTCTTCTAATTTTTTTTTTTTCAACTTTCATTATTCAACAAAAGGATTTTAATGAACTATATATATGGTAAAAACAGTGGAATCTGTACATAAAAATGTTTGTTACCTACACATGCATTTTTTTATGTGTAGTAAATAAAAACACAATAGGATCGACTCTTTTTTACCTAGGAGTGCAGTTTTTTTTATATGTGTAGTAAACAAAAAACAATAGGATCTAGAAGTACAGATTTTTGTTACCTACACATTCAGCTTTTTATATGTGTAGTAAATGAAAAAAAAAAAAACAGTAGGATCTACAAAAATTAGTTTTTGTTACCTACACAGGCAACTTTCTATACGTGCAATAAACTAAAAACATTAGATTCTACAAGTACAGATTTCTGTTACCTACACAATCAACTTTTTTATATGTGTAGTAAATAAAAAAAATAGTAGGATACTGTTTGTTATTTATGTATAGAATTCTACAATTATACACATAATTCATGCAAATTGTTTTTGTTACCTACACATGCAATTTTTTATACATGTAGTAAACAAATAAATTAATAGTTTAAAAAACTAAAAACACGCTTTTAAAGTTAATCAAATTAAAAAGTAAAAAACAATTGTTAACATAAGAATAAAATGACTGACGAGAAAATGAATGTCACTGTTCTAAAAGCGTGGGGTGCTTTGTATGATATTTTTAAATTAACTCTGCATTTCGGAATGAAACTAGTAAAAAATGTTTTAACGATTGATATCGAGCACCCCACGCTTTTAGAACAGTGACATTCATTTTCTCGTCAGTCATTTTATTCTTATGTTAACAATTATTTTTTACTTTTTAATTTGATTAACTCTAAAAGCGTGTTTTTAGTTTTTTTAAACTATTAATTTATTTTTTACTTTTTAGTTTGATTAACTCTAAAAGCGTGATTTTTTAGTTTTTTTTAAACTCTTAATTCAATTTTTACTTTTTAGTTTGATTAACTCTAAAAGCGTGTTTTTAGTTTTTTTAAACTATTAATTTATTTTTTTTACTTTTTAGTTTAAGAAACAAACAAACATTCAGGTGAAACTAATATAATAGCGTATTAAAAAGAATTAACTGTTTTCTTTCCGAAAGATGCCTGTAAATGTTTCTTTGCAGCTTACAAAGTGTATATGAGGAGAAACAGATCTCAGGGAAAAAGTCAGTTACATACAAAAACATACAGGTGAAGCTAATAAAAGCGTATTAAAAACAGTAGAATTTAAGCTTACAGACGTTTGTTACTTGCACATACAACATTTTACATGTGTAGTAAACGAAATTTACCGAAAGATTTAAGTGAATGAAATTGTTTTTCAGGCTGCGGCACGAATGATCGGTCGTCTTTCAACTCTAACCTGATTGACATGTTTCAGTCCGAATATGACCGTGTTCCTCACACAACAACAACTACAGGTAAATATCTTTTCCAAGTTTAGATGAAAAAAAATTATTCGTTTTATTCAAAAGTATTATTTTTTTATAAAATAATTATTAGTTGTATTATTTCTATTTAAAATTTAAGTTTAAAGAAATGTATGAAAGAGTTATATTATCTTTAAATGAAAAAAAAAAAGTTACCCATATCTTTTAAACTTAAGTTTTTTTCCTACGTCGTTGGGAGGCCATATCGGCCATGAGCCCTCTTGCAGCCTAGTTATAAATCAGACATGTTATAAAAGTTGTCTGGAGAACAGTTCATAAAAAAGAGTGCAGGGCAGCTTGTCAAATGTGTAAAAAACCAATAAAAATGCCCGAAGAACACAGTCAGGAATATTGGCCACGCAGATACAGCAAAGGTGAAATTTGTCCTTATAAAAGTCATGTCCTTCCTGTCAAAAGTCTAAAATTTGCAAAAAACCAAGCGAGGAATGTCCATGGGAAGGGGGAATGCAACAATGAACTTCCAGGCCTTACCCATCACAATTTCATTTCAGAAAAGATTTGCAGATTCGTAGAAAGATTCGTAGAAACATTTGCAATCTATTCATTATCACATCACAGATTTGCTGGTAAGGACAGAGTAAAATGGGGCTGTTGCAAATTACGTTCGTCTTTAGCAAGGAAATCAGATTTTACATTTTCTGGAATGTTGCAGTGGCTAGGAATCCACCGAAGAACAATTTTCCAGCCAGTAGAAATTGCTTGATTAAAAAGCATCTTAACTTCCTCCACTTAGGTAGAATTGCTTGTGTATGTGGAGCAACAGCCAAAATAGCGGACTGGGAATCTATAAAAAGAGCAACTTTCTTAAATATTGTAGACAAATTTGAAAGTTTTTTTTTTTAAAAACTTAATGTATATAAACAGATAAAACTAATCGATTTAGACTATCAATTCGTAAACTTCTGTCAATTTTAAAGATATTTTTATTTAGACATTTCAATACTAACTATAATTAATATAAATGTAATATAAAAATAATAAATATAATATTTATTGTTTCAGTGTATTGATATTTCTAATCTTGAAAAATTAAAAGTAATGAAAAAATATAATAATATTTGTTTTAATATATTATTTTAGCATTAAAAATTATGTTTAGATAATAAATTTATGTTAATTATGTAATTTTGATGAAAATTACTTATTTATAAGTAACGATTTATTGAAAGTGATACGATTCTTTTAAGTAATTTAATTAGGTACAGTGTGATTGTAATTAAAGTCCCACTTTCAAAATGCTGTACAAAAAAAATAACCACTCTTCACAAGGAGTTCAAATTCAAACTGAAGATACTTGAAGAAGGGGAAACGGTACGGCATAAAAAAAAAGCTCCAAAGTGTATTAATAGATGGCGCTGTAAGCGGCGTAAAGAAAACTGAATTCGGGTTCCAATGATATTTTGTATCGAAATTACAGCGTATTTGGCATGAGTTGCACATTAAACCCACTGTAGTGTTTAATGTGCTTGATTGTTTCGGTTTTTGGCGGAAAAAACGGCTTCCAAGTCATTCAACAGTTGTAACACTGTTGGTGGAAAGCCCATCCACCACGACAAGGTCATACCCAATTGGATGGGAAAATCGGTGGAAATTTTGTTTGGATGCCGCACTGTTTCCCCCTTCTTCAAAAATCTTCAATTCAAATTTGAACTCATTGTGACGAGTGGTTCTTTTTTTACAGCATTTTGACTTTAATTATAATCACCCTGTATAATATATGCCAAATAATAAAACATTACAGCTGTCTTTTCGACTTGAATAAATTGTTTTTCTTTAATATGTTCTTTTGATTAGAGGTTTTTGTGCTTTATTATGCACCAAACAGAAATGATTTTGCGCCAAAGCAATGCCATATCACACACACTAAAAAGAGTCTCATGGCCACATCTCAGAGACACATGGCCATGCCTTTTATAAGCTTGCAAAATCCTTTTGTAAGACTTCAGCTAACTCCAAGACAAGATGTTCAAATAAAGCTAGATGTTTTTTATTTATTTGATTTTGATTCTTTGTCTAATTTCATTTATTTGATGTCATGTTATTTTACATCGAAATGGTCATGTAACAAAACCGTCACTAAAAAGGGATAATCATTATTTTTCAAGCGACCCCTACCGAGAACGACCCCCTGCGAGACACCCACGAGAAGCAGGTGATCCAGTGGAAGTTCGACCAGCTGGACAGCAACCAGGACTCCTACCTGAAGAAGAAGGAGCTGCGGGACCTGCGCCGCATGGCCAAGAAGATAGTGAAGCCCAAGACGTGCGCCAAGACCTTCGCCAAGTTCTGCGACCTGGACCAGGACAAGAAAATATCACGCTCCGAGTGGTCTGTGTGTGTAGGCGTTGATATCAATAGTAAGTTTTCGAGCCCCTTTCTATTACTATACCTTTCATTCCTTATGCATACACAAGAAGGCGCATAGAATGTCTTACATTGGAAATGGCTTGTAAAATCTTTAAGATCTGAAATCTTTTTTTCTGAAGTATTCGTTGTTCAATATACAAATTGATGATATACAGTAGAACTTCTGTAAAGTCGAACTTCAAGAGAGACGCCAAATAATTCGAGTTATACAGTTTCCGACTTACGCTGATTTTGTAAGGAAATATTCAACTTGAAGAGGTCTAGATTATGTCTGATTTATTTTGAGTTAGAGAGGTAAAATAAATAAAAATTCAAGTGACAGAGGTAATAAACATGTTTATTTGCAACCTAAAAGTTATAGTATGTACTACATAAAAATCAAAATAATTCCGAAACAACCTTAAAATTAAAAATATTATGCATTAAAAAATTCAGTTATTATTATTATTATTATTTTATTATTATTATTGCTTTAGACAATTCGATCGTTCTCTATATCGCTAGAGTTCAACTGAAATCAATAGCAATAACAAGTAATAAAAAAAAAATATTTTTAAAAGTCAATTCCTACGTTTTTTTCCCTATTGCAGAAAAGTCCTTTACAAATAAAGTTGAAATTTTCCTCTTACATCTGGCGCCATCTATTATTAAATGCATGTAACTTAAATCTAAAAAACTAAAATTAATTAATTAAATTTAATGAATGAATTAATATTTGAAAAAAAAACTGCATTAACATCCAGTGTCATCCACTACAAGTTCAAAAAAGATGTATTTGAACTTGAGTGGATGAATAAAAAGTATTTTATGAACGATTGAAAATTTAAACAAGATATATATAAGGAGAGTGTGAGCTAATAGAAGGAATTGCAAAAATGGGAGATATAATATAATGTTATACTATATGACCGATATGAAGAGTGTGAACTAATAGTAGGAAATGAAAAATAAATTAATATTAATTGAATCTGTACATAGTTTCAAATACTTAGGATCAGAAATCAATTGTCAAAATATTATCTTACCTGAAATAAAAAACAGAATTGTGTCTGCCAATAAGGCCTTTTATGGGTTAAGAAATCTGTTTAAATCACAGTTCATATGCAGAAAATGCACAGCTCATATACATACTTCTTGATATAAAAAATATACTATACTTTATTTAAAAATATACTTTATATACTATAAAGACCTAGATACTTATTAGACCTATTTTGGTCTATGGATCTGAAAAGTGGACTTTGGCAAGATCTGATGAGGCCCATTTGGGTCTATTTGAGTGGAAGGTTTTAAGGATTATTCTTGGAAGTGTTAGGGAAAATGATTGTTGGAGAAGACGATGCAACGCAGAAATATATAAATGCTATAAAGACCTAGATACTATAAAATTTATTAAGATCAATAGATTAAACTGGGCTGCTCATGTATTTAAAATAAATTATCTAAATCATGTAAAAAGGCTCGTTTTGGCAAAGCCACAGGGACAAAGAGAAAGAGGACGATCCAAGTTGAGATAGATAGACGCAGTTAAAAAAGATGTCGCTGCACTATAGATTAAGAATTGGAGGACCCTTGTCACCCAGAGGAATGCATGGAAATCTTTTCAAAGAAAAGCCTTGACCCACTCTGGGCTGTCGTGCTATTGATGATGATGATGAAATTTTTTTTAAATGAAATAATTTTTTAAAAAATAGCTACTTAATATTTCATATATTTATATTTTTCCTATCATAATTGTCCATTTCAGAAAACTGGGTCATGTCATTTGCATGATAATGCCGACTGTATTTCCGTCTATGATAAATTAATGCATCCGCTGTGTGATAACATTAAGAAAAGATAGCGGTTATCCCGGATTCAAGGTCAAATCAACAGCCTTGAAGGGCCTGCATTTAAGGGAGATTCTTTTGAGTGTAGAAAGGGATATGAAAGTAACAGTTCATTTTAACTATAACCGTTGAAGTTCACTGTCAGCAGCTAAAAAAGCTTAAAAAGCATTTTTGTAGGAAGAAAAGTCCTCATTAATGACCAAAAAGAAATGATTCTGCACCAATGCCAAATCCACCACTACAAAAGAGAGTCGATTTTGCTCCAACATTTGGCAATCTCTTTAGAGCTTACTAAATCCTTTTGTACGACTTGAGTTTAACTTCCAAGAAAAGAGGTTAAAATAAAACTAGATATTTTTTCAAAGAAAGACATATTTTCGCTTCAAAATGCTGATGGGAAAATGTTATTGTAAAAAAGGGTGATTATGTTAGTGATTAAATAAATACATTTTTGGCTAAGTTTCCGGTCTTATTTCTATCTAAAAAACGGATAGAATTGTCGTTATAATCTGTTACGTTCACAAGCCAGAAAATTTATACGGAACTCTCAAAATATATTCATTTAAACAGAAAATTTTTTTAAAGTTTGAAGCCTTTAATGAATCCAATGTCTTCACTCTTAGCTTCCAGAAAAATTTCCATTGCAGCCGCAGGTTTTCAGGCATAACGCTTTATTTCTAATGGCATATTTACACGATAACAGATATCATAAAAATATCAATACAAAGAACAAGATAGAAACAATTGACATCAGTTAATTCATCCACTTAAGTCTGGCAATCTAATAACGCTTCCATAAAGAAACAGGAGGCAGTGCAGAACAGGAAGCAAGACAAGATGCATCCATTTCTCTCTGGTTATCGCACAGGAGTCAATCTGATTCTGTGAAGGTGCTTGCGGAGACAATCGTGAACACAGAAAAGCCATAGCAATGCCATCGATCTTGTATGTCCCTCTGCGATCATTTTGTGCGCAATTGGGATAATTAGACAGGAACTTACAGTTTAAAGTGAATTCTGAACCACTAGCAAACGCCCATGACACCGAACTTGCACATTCGAACTAAATGGATACTACTAGATGGAACTAGACGGATAGTCATTTGGCCATCAGGCCACCATCTTATATGGAAATTCCGTGAAATAAATTTGTTGAAAATATATCAAATGTTAAAGGATCAAAGAATCATTCATATACATTGCGTTGCAAATGTTTGGATTAGTATTTTAAAAAAACCGTTATTTATTTCACAACAGCAAATTATCGTTCGTATTTAAAACGGAAGCCACACAAAAACTACGGCAACTTGTCACAAAATTTTTAAAATTCAAAGCTTGTTATGTTTACGAAAAGTTACCAATGTACGACATTTTTGTGCGAACCTTCTAGTTACTGTAAATGGGTTGGTACAATAAGTGGTACATTTTGCAAATAAAAATAATATGCAGAATAGCTTCAATGATTCTTCTTTTCAAAATGATTTTTTAACAACTTATTCCAATATTTTCGTATTCATATAAGACTTTTAATTTATTTGCTAAATTTATATATTTCCATTAAATTTAGCTGAAATCAAAATAATCATGCTATTGGCTATATGATATTTCAGAGATATAATCGTATTGCATAGTATTTGATAACAGAGACAATAGAGAAAAGTCTTTTGATTTTGAAGCATTTCTGCATATTCTTTTATTTATTTATTAAAGTGTTATGTTGCCACTATTGCATTTCATACTTTCTCAAATTAAAAACTTCATAATCTAATACCATTGGAATTTGTGACTCAAATAACTAAAACACTTTAAGATGTAAACTGAGCGATTTTTTATGGTGATAACTAGATATCTTTAAATAACATATTGCTATCACATGATACTTAGCAATTATATTTGCAGTCATACAAAAAGCGTTTATTCCAAAACGTAAATCTGTAGAAAAGAATATTTGTTTAATATAATTTTAAATATTTATTTAAACAAAAAACGACAATAATAACAAATATTTACATCAATTTAAAGCTAATAATAATTGTATTTTATTAAGTACTATGTTTTGTGGCTAAGTTTGCAGATGATTCAAAATAAATAAAATACTAATGCCACTAAATAGTACGATTTCGCAAACTATGTTTTTATTTTACAGAAATTTTTGTGAATTTTTTAATTTAAACGGCTTGTAAAACTAATGTTTTTTATATTAAAATAATTGATTTTAATTAATTAATAATGTTTTTTAATAATAATTTAATTAATACTTTTAATAATTTTAATTAATACAATTTTAAAGTAATTAATTTTTTTGAGAATTTTTTTTTGTAATGCAGATCTTAAATTAATTAGTTTCAATTTTACGTAAATGAAGAATTTTTAATTAAAAATTAATTTGTATAGAAGTAAAATATGAATTAGTCGCATTTTTTGTAAGATGAATTGAAAAATATTGTTAACAAAATAGTTCATTTCAAATGTGTGCAATGATAAAATGAACTGAATGCAATCAGATTTTTTTTTTTTTAGTAGTTCTTTCATTATTTTTGATGGTATTATTTAAATGAGGTTTTTAATAAAAAAATAACGCTTTCTGAAATTAATTTTCTTGGTTTTAAGGTGAAAAGATTAATACAGTCATTAATTTAATTTGTATACAATTTTTTTTACTATCTATTAGCTTTTAAAACGATTAATCAAAATAGTGTTGGTTATTACAAATTATTACAAACCCTGTACAATTCAAAATAAATGTATTAAGAATATTATAAAATAGCAAAATTAACTATTAGTTTCAGTTATACAAACTCGTTATTTCCATAACATGTATAAATTATATGCTAAAGTTAGATAAAATATGAACGATAACACAAATATTTTAAATCTAAAAACTTTATTAATCAAATTCCTTTTAAAAACGCAATTAAAATCATTTGTATCTAAAAAAAATATTACCTTCGTTAAATCAGAATAAATTGCATAATACTAATTAATTACGATTAAATAATAATAAAAGAATCACGATCAATTTACGATTAAATTGTTTATGTAACAATAAATTAAGAAATATTTAATTATAAAAACTTATTATTCAAATTTCTTTTAAAAAACGAAATTAAAATCGTTTTTATTAAAAATGATGTTCGTTTGATCAAAATAATTATCTTAAAATTAATTGACTTATTACGATTAATTAATGACAACGAATCGATTAATTTACGATTCAATTGTTTATGTAACAATAATTTAAGAATTATTTTCTTGGTTTTTAATATAAAAAAAATCATTAAAATTTTTTTTAAAAACGAAATAAAAATCATTTGTATTATAAAAGGATATTAATTAACAATTACGATTAAATAATAAAAAGAATCAATGAATTGCTTCTGTAACAATAATTTAAGAAATATTTTTAATATAAATATTTATTATTCAATTTTATTTTAAAAATGAAATAAAAATCATTTGTGTTAAAAAAATAATAAATAAGAATAAATCGTATATAAATATTAACAGCAATTACGATTAATTAATAATAAAGAATCAATTAATTTACGATTCAATTGTTTATGCAACAATAATTTAAGAAATATTTTAAATATAAAATTTCGTACTCAAATTTGTTTAAAAACGAAATTAAAATCGTTTGCATTTAAAAAAAATATTACATTCGTTAAATTAGTAGCCTAAAATTAATAAACTACAATTATGATTAATAAATAATCAATTAATTTACGATTCATTTGCTTATGTAATAATAATTTAAGAAATATTTTAAATATAAAAATTTATTATTTAAAAAGCTTTAAAAAAAGGAAATTAAAATCATTTGTATTAAAAAAAATAATATTAAAAGTTCGTTAAATCAGAATATATTTCATAATAATAGATTTTTTGCATACCGTACGTTAAACGTAAAGAATCCGTTATTTTTTCTAAATGCTCATAGGAAACATAATATCCTCCGGTATGCAAAAAATCTCTCTATTGATTAACAACGATCACGAATAATTATAAAAAATCAATTAATTTACGATTCGATTGTTTATGTAATAATAATATAAGAAATATTTTAAGTATAAAAATTAATTACTCAAATTTCTTTTAAAAAGAAAAAATTAAAATCATTTGTTTAAAAAAAGTATTACATTCGTTAAATCAGAATAAATTGCTTAAAATTAAATAGCTTCGATTACGATTAATTTATAATAAAGAATCAATTAATTTAATATTCAATTGTTTATATAATTCAACATCAAAATAAATATTTAAATTAAAAACAGTTTATAAAGACAATTTTTTTTTTATTTTATTTTTTACCGTATCATAAATCATATTTTATTGGAATTTGTCACAAATTCTTTAAAGGATAAAAGCTATATAAATTCTTCTCCAAACTTTTTCGGTCTCGGGCCAAAAATTGAAAAAAAGAAAAGTTGGGCTGGCCAAGAAAAATTTTGCTAAAATTTTAAAAACAATATACAAGTATTGCAATTTAAATATGTTAATGAGCAGAATGAAATCGAGATTTCATTTTTATAAGTTCCTAATAGTGAGTGAGGTTCGAAGTGTGAACCTCACTATAAGGAATCACAAATGCTCATCTGTCAGTCTACTTCTGAAATAATCCTTTCCAAGATTCATAGTTGAAAACACTTGTTCACATGTATAAGATGAAGCAAACACAGCACTGATTTTCTGGCCGTGAGATATTGAATTTGGGAAACCTACGTTCGATATTGATTTGTAAAACTCTAACTTTGGCATATTTAGAAACAACTGCTTGAGATGATTGTTGATTGCAACTCAATTAATTCAACCTGCAAATCCTTTCCGATGGAAAGCTGTCTGTGCTTGCTGTTTCCGTCGATTTAGGTTTTGTAGAACAAAAATAGAGAAAGTAAAAAGATCATCAGTCCTTTGAAAAAGGGAAGAAAAAAATAATAATATTTAATCAAAGTAGAAAAGGAGATATATAATGTATAAATATATATTTCTTTTGAATTTGCCTCGGACCGGCAAATTAAAATTCTATCCGCGGGGCCGGATTTGGCCTTCCGGCGCGGGCCTGCGGGCCGTAGTTTGGAGACCCCTGATCTAGAACAAAAGAACAAATAAAAAATTCGAAATAATTTCTGAGTATTCTATTATTCACTCTCTATCTTGTATCTTTTCTTTTCAAAACAAAATAGTAATTGAATTATGTTTTCGCTATGATAAAGAAAATAAAAAAAATAAGCCTAAAAAAAAAAAAAAAAGTTTTAAAAAGTTCTTCTTGAAGTTTTTAAAAGCAACTTAATGTCCTTTAAAAGAATTAGAGAGAATCTTAATAAAAGATGATTAACAGCCTAATGATTTATTCTTTGATTTTCCAATCTTTATTCCGATAAACTATCTGATTTAGATACTTCAAAATCAGATTTTCCTTTCAAAACTTTTTAATTCGTCGAACAAAGTTTTATCAGACCTGATATAACTTCTTTTTCATCGTTATCTTTTAAAAGATCAAAGCTAAAATATTTATTTCCCCATTAATCTTACACGAAAACGGACTCATTTTATTGTAAAAAGCCACCCAAACTAAATAGTTAAAGAAATAAAGTGTTGCCATTCATCAAAGCTGAAGTATTCGAAATAGCGCTTTTAAACGATGCCCAAATGAAAACGATAAAAAGTAATAAATGGTGGCAACCGAAAAAGACGAGTCAATTTAGAAAACTCTTTCCTGTTTTGAAAAGAACCTTTTATTCTCTTCTTTTTTTGGATATTTAATATGCCATTTCCTAATCAAACAGCATTAAAAATGGCAAGATAGGACGTAGACAATAATGAAAGAGGATATCACTTTGAAGTATAAAAGGGTTAATGTCTTTTAAAATTTTTTCACCTGATTTCTAAAGTTATTTTTATCTTTTAAGTTTAAGGCGATATTTTAAAATGACTAAATTTAGTTTCCTTTTAATGACTCCAAAGACGTTTTTTTTTTCTTCCTTTTTTTTTGGATCGATATTCTCTTCCTTTTTTTTTTAAATTCTTTTTGTAAAAAAATTCGATTATTTCTTTGATTCAATGATTAGTTTAAAAATACCATATTTACTACTGTGCTCAAAAAGTGAGACCAATTTTTTTTTTTTTTTCAAAAAGTCTTTATTTAATCCTCTAAATTATTTCATCGCCTTCAAAGTAATCCCCTCCGGACACAATGCACTTATGTCAAAAAGTTTTTCTTAATCCTCAATGCATGCTAAAAAGTCATCGACAGGGGATGGCCTTCAAAGCGTGCGGCGATTCACGTTGAATCTCTCCACTGGACTGAAAACGGTGTCCCCGGAGTGGTCTTTTTGAGTTTAAGGAATAGCCAGAAGTCGCACGGTGTGAATACGGTCATTTTGGAACGATATGGGTTTCATTTTTGGCGAAAAAGTCACGAAGAATCAATGCAGTATAAGCTGGCGCATTCAATGTTATCGATACCAATCGAGATTTGACGCGTTTGAGACCCAAAATGGAATGGACCGATTTTTGAAATTCCAACATCATCAGCAAGATCACTAATTGTAAATCGACGGTTTGCAAGCACCAAATCTTTAATATTTTGGACGTAAACTTCGTCGGTTGAAGTTGATAGTCGACCAGAGGGCTGTTCGTCTTCAACGCGTTCTCTGCCTTTGAACTGTTTCTACCACTTGTAAACATTTCTTTCCGATATAGAAATGCTCACCGAATGCCTTCTGCAACATTCTGTACGTTCCTGCAAACAAAATTGAATGCAAATTCTTTGCACAATTAAATGAGACATTTTAAAAATCGCCGGAATCAGTTTTAACGTCTCGCAAAACCAAGCGTAAATCAAACACTAATGAATATTTTGAAGTCAAATTTCACGCAGATGTCAAGGACAGTGTCACCTACCAAGAAAAGAAAAAAAAAAAATGAAATTCCATAAGCCCCGGGAATTTTAAATTGAAAACTGGTCTTACTTTTTGGGCACAGTAGTATATACATTTTAAAAGAAGCTCTGAATTTAATAATTAGGTTCGTTATTATCATATGTGAACATGATGTTGTCCTGGTTAGGGGTCCGTGACGTTATCCGAAAGTGATGGGCCAAGCAAATAAAACTCCATTTCAAATTTTGGCCGAAAATGGCACTTTGGGCCCCTTAACTCTTGAAATGCTTTTTGAATAACGTTAGTCTTAAGGAATTTTCTGGAGAATTTGGCTTTTGCTTGAAATGTTTTGTAGTTTGGTTTTGAAGCGCATTTGTATATCCAATAGCTGCAAGTACTCGCAGGGCGTTGATCAATTCCTTCTTTTTGAAGTTTCACATTTATCACTTTTGGCATTTTCAGTGCTTATGGAGCTGTATAGTGCTTCTTATTATATTTGAAAGACTTCTTTGTTCATTTATGCCTAGAATTTTCAAACTTTGATATATTCACTTGGCTATTGAATGTTATGTGTTTCTTGTGGAATTGGGAATTTTTCTTCATTTGCGACTAATATCTTCAAACTTTGATATATTCTTTTGGGTATCGTATGTAATATTTTTTCTTGTAGAATTTGGAATACTTCATTCTTCATTTACGACGACATTTATCTTACTTTTGTATATTCTTTTAGAGATTCTTGAACAATTCATTCTTCATGAATTTTTTTATCTATTCAGCATTGATGCATTCGTGTGGCTATTGAATTTGGTCATTCTTGTAGTATTCCAAGCAATTGCTTCGTATATCTCGTGCATTATTAGGCATTGGAATATTCTTGAGTTTATTCATCCGTTCTCGAATGTTCACACATGATAAGTTGAAATTTGCCGAGCAGATTTCAGTTTTTTTTTCTCTTCTTTATATTGCTTAATTTTGATAAATAATTTTATACGTGTTTTATCAGAATAATTTTAGTTTAATACGAAATTCAGTAGAATTCATAAAATAAATAAACAAATAAAAAATTTAAAAAGTAAAGTAATTTTCCCCCTGATTTCTAAAGTTATTTTTATCTTTTAAGTCAAAGGCGATATTATAAAAAAGACTAAATTTAGCTTCATTTTCATGCTTTCGAAGAAGATTTTTTCCCCTTTTTATTTAGATGGATATTCTCTTTTTAAATTCTTTTTGTAAAAAAAAAAATTCAATTATATATTTCATTATAATTAGTTTTAAAAAATACTATATTTATATAGATTTTAAAAGAAGTTCTGAATTTAATAATTAATTTCGTTATTCGATATTTTATCTTGTTTAATTTTGATAAAATAATTTTATTTGTGTTTTATAAGGATGATTTTCAGTTTAATACGAAATTCAGTAGATTTAATAAAATACAAAAAAAAAAAAATTACTAAAAGGTTTTTTTTTTGTGTGTTATTCGTAAAAAGAAACGTCTTATTAAACAATTAAAGAAAATATAATGTTTTTATTTTGACATATAATTAAACAAAAATTTATTTCACATATTTAGAAAAACATTTTCATGAGCTTTATAAATGTGAATAATTTTTATACGATTCATTAATTAAATTAATTAGTCAATCTTTGATAAAATAATTTTATACGTTTTATAAAGATAATTTTAATTTAATACGAAATTCAGTAGAATTAATAGAATAAAAAAAAAAAAAAAGATAATTTTATTAAAGATTTTTTTTTTTTTAGTGTTATTTGTAAAAAAAAAAAAATCAAATCAAATCAAACAAATAATCCTATCAAACAATTAAATAAAATATAATGTTTTAATTTCGACAAATAATTAAATAAAAAAACTGCTTCATATACTTAGAAAAACATTTTCATGAGCTTTATAAATATGAATGATTTTTATACTATTGATTAAATTAATTATGTTAAATAAAAATCTTTAAATGTAATTAATGAAATCAATAAAATAGAAAAAAAAAAACATTCTATTAATTTCATTATCAATTATCAATTTTTCTTTTAAAAATGTTTTTATATAAAAGGAAAGAATTTTTGATGATAGTAACTTTATTGGTTTTATATTTATAACTTGTTTTCATGTTATATATTTTTGTGTATGTTTTTGCATATTATATATTATTATTATGTGCAATATTCAAAAACGTATTTGTCTTGTGATGTCCCTTTATGTTTTGTGATGTCCATGTGTGTTGTTTTTTGTTTGTGTTTGTCTGTTTTGTCTTATATGTTATGGTAGTGAATGAAGAATCATAGATGAAAATATGAATGTCTATATCACACCATGAAATTTCTGCAAACTTTAAGGAATATAATAAATTTTAGGAAAATTATAGAAATAAAAAACTACAAACATTACGATAACAAAAAAAAAAAAAAAAAGAAGATTTTTAATTCTCTAAAAAAATTAGGTTTTTAAAATTTAAACTACAAAAAGTTTTTGCTTATTAATATTATTAATTTTTAATTTTTTAATGCTGAAATTAATTATTAACTACTTAATAACTTAGTATTTTATAATTAACTACTTGTATTTTTTTTTCAAGATACACTTACCTTTCATTATTAGTTTAATTTACAGAAAAATTAAATTAATTTTTTTAGTCTTGTAGAATGTCATGTTATTTCATACGGAACACTTTCAGTATTTTTGTTGCTATTGCTGTACTAATGAGTACATAACTAGTTTTATTTTAATTATATCAATAAATATTCTTCAAATTTTTAAATTTTATATTTGCATTGTACATTATTATTAAAATAATATAATTTATTTTATATTTACATAAAATAATATTTATTTATTATTTAAATATTTATATTTAAATAATAAATTTATAATTTATCTATTTAAATATATATTATTTATATTATTATTTATTATTTAAATAATAAATTTAATTAAATGTCAGTATTTGAAAAAATTAATTAATAAATAGTGTCAGTCATTAAAAATTAACCATAATAATTTAATACTAAAAAAACCCCTATGTATTCTAATTATATCAGTAGTATTAAATTATCGTACTTGGTTAAACATGTATTTTGTACAGCAATTAACGGATAATGTATTTATACTTTAAGTTCAATTCTTAGGTTACTTATAATTGCTAAAAGGGTTAACGTTAACAGTTAAAAAAAATCTAAATAATCATTTATTACAAATTTAATAATATAAATTAGTAATATAACTATATAATTAATATAATAAATTAATTTAATAATATAAATGTATATTAATTAATGCTCCCTATATATTAATTATAATTAAGATATTATTTTGCTGTAAGGAATTTATAAAATCAGTTTGTATATTCTTAATTCATGGCATATATTTATATTTAGCTTAAATTAAAAAAATTTTTTAAAGAATAAAACTTATAAATTAAATCAGAAATCATGGTGTGAGGCTGTCTGTAGCTTTTTATGCTTTATGAGTGAATGCTTACAAACAATCTATTGGCGTCGAATGTGCGGGTTATGAAAGAGATACTGGAATACTAGTTGGAGAGCTTTACCTTTTTCAAATGAATTGAATACTCACAGATAAAACGAACAAAAAAAAGTTGAGTTATTGAGGAAATTTTTCATAACAGGTCAACAAGGACCATCTGTCATAAAAGTTATGCACAAAATATATATACACAATAATTCCCAATTGATTATTAATCTCTCACTTCGGTTAATTTTGTAATCGATTCAATGTTACTCAGGATGCATTAGTTGGAAGGGAGAAAGTGGGAGGTTTATTACACTTCATTGGAAAGGATATGGGAATTATGGGCTTCCGGAAATAATTAACTATGGCTCGTCTAGCTATAGCTATAATTAACTGGAGGCTCGATAAGTGAAGATTAGTTTGTTTTTTTAATTTGAACGAACCGCCTACTGGCACAAAGCGCGTAAAATTTATATAAAAAGCTAGTAAAAACTTGTATATAAAGTATGGGAAAGCAATTTTGGACTTGAACAATATACATTTTTGCTAATATATACTGATCCCAAACACTTTTTGTACAACTACAGTGCAATGAATACATTACACTTATTTTATCACCCCTTTGTCATTATATTCTGAAACGCCATAACCACCTTCCATAACAAATAAGAACAAAATAGTTCATGCCGAAAAGGTCGTTTCTTATTCAATCTGCAGCAATTTTTATTCGACTTGCTTTCGTTTTCCTTTAGAAAATTAACATCTGAGCACTTATGTTAACCATAATAATTAGTTATAATTTTATATATATATATCCATTTAAAATCGACTCACTCAGAAATAGCGAACATCAGGCAGAATACGCGGATGTATACCACAAATTAAACCCAATTCCCTTTAATAAATATTAGAGAAATATAAAATCATTAGAACAAAAAAATTCTATTTTGAAAAAGAAAATGAAAACAAAAAATGTCTATACAATTGCAACATTGGCATGACATGATGTTTCTTTAAATATTTTTCAGTATCATGATGGCCTTAATGCACTCTCTTAAACATATAACTTTTTACAGATATGTGCCGGTGTTGTTTCTGCTAAATGAGACAAAAACATTTTTACTTTCGGTAAACTATATTAAGAAAAAATGTTAGTGTAAATTTGCAATTACAGTTTCGCAAATTGCAAAGAAAAAAATTATTATGAACAACTATTTATGAATCAAAAAGAATTAAAAAAAATAAAATATAAATAAGCCAGTACAATAGATTATTTAAAAAAAAAATAAATATAAAGCATATTAAAAAAAACACACACAATCATATGAACTTTAAAAGTTTACTATTTTGATTTCAAGAACATTTTTAAACTGACAACTGTACCGTTGTGGATAAGACCACCTTAACTTCATCAACTTAATTAATATTATTGAATCAGAATGTTTGGTTGGCTGATTAATTAGTGTGATTAAAAATAAAGTTATTTAAGTTTAAAATATGGTACTACTGGAAAAGTTAATAAAAACTAGTAAAATGATAGAAAAAAGAATTTAAAAAAAATTAATTTAAACATTCTGTACAATTAGGTATATTACTCTCAATATTTTCTTCTAGACAATATTTCTAAAAACGAATAAAAAAAAAACTATAAACTAAGCGATCATACCACCAGATGGCGCCAAGCACAATATGACGGTGGTGTTTTTTTTTTTAATTAAAAATAATAGTCAAATATTTTTTTGAGATTTTCTCAAAACATCAGATAAATATTTCAGTTAAAAAACTTGGACGATCAAGTAGTTATATTTAAGTTATTCTGGACACACACACATATACTCCTCCATTTATGAATATATAGCGAAAAATATGTAGTGTATTGTGTAAGTTGGGCAACCAGATTGCAACTTTGTGTGGTTGGGTTGAGATGCTTGAGACACAGGTTGGAGAACTCAGAATTTTATTTACACATGCGCAAACACCACACACGGACAATTACAGACATACACTATTCAACACTTTTAAAGACAGATAATTATAGACTCCACTTCTAAGCCGAAAACCCGAAACTCGGATACGCGCAGGGTGCGAGAAATATACTTCCTCATTGAGTGAGATTTTCTAGGCTAACTAATGCACCGGGATGTTCTAAATATATGTCCTGTGGGATGAGAGACTATAAACTTAACGTTTCTCAGCGGAAGTTCAGGTTGCACTGTATTTCCTCTCGGGTGAGAGTCTCGAGGCCGACTGACCATTTCTCCTGAACGCCACAGGAGGACGCTCTTACCAGTGGCAGGCGATAGCACGGTTGAATTGGCAGCTTTATTGACACACGACAAACACCACACATACAATTAGAGACATATACTATTTAACACATTCAAAGACACATAATTATAGATTCGTGGAAGGACGCCCCTTCTAAGCCGAAAACCCGATACTCGGCTACCAGTAGGGCACGCGAAATACACTTCCACTCAAGGGGGTGAGTCTGTAGGCCAACTAATGCGCTAAATATATTTCCTCTCGGAATGAGACACTGTAAACTAAACGTTTCGCAGCAGGTTGCGCTGTACTTTCTCTCGGGTGAGAGTCTCGAGGCCTATTTACCATTTCTCCGAAACGCCACTCTTGCAGTGCGTAGGAAGTAGCACGATTACAGTAGCTATTAACATTGCGTTACCAAGCTCCATAATGCTATTCAAAATATGAAATTCGTTAAAAGTATTTCATGATTTGACAACAAGCAAAACCAGTTGATTTTAATGGGATACATGAACAACAAAAGGTAAAAGCTCTCCGTGAGTGACTGGGCGACGGTGCAAATGCAGCAGAGCGAATGCTTCCGATGTGCTGTCCTCTCTATGTTCCTCCGGCCTGGCCGGGACACTGTGCAATATTACTGGACGATTTCGTCCTATAGAACGTTAATTACTCATGTGACAAGCAGTTTCTTTCCGATTATTTATGTCTCTGAACTCAGATGAACAGGTGAATGCGGTGGCGGGATTCCTAGACGATTCCCGAAACGTGAGTACCACCACTTATTTATATTTATTTTTGCAATGCCATTCATATATGTTTAATTTTACTTTGTGACACTTTTTCACACTACTCAATTCAAAAGCATTTTCAAAATTAATAGGTATTGTCTCAGTTTTTCATACTGAAGCAAAGTTAAATTGTGTGTTATTTAAAAACAACGTTAATTAACAATTACATGCCGTAAATATGCTGTTTTATTTTATTTTAACCTTGCTTTATAGTAATATGTATACTAACACAATTATACTTTTCTAATAATCCAAAATATTTTTTCCCCCAATGTGTTGACATTTATGATTGCTTTGTTAATGTCTGATTAGAGAATATATATATATATAAATGTGGAGAGGAGTAGCATTATAGAGGGTCGAATATTCAGCTACAATTACAAAATATTATTTAATTAAGATACACACATGCAAAGCAACACAATAAACATTAACATATCAATAAGCACAGACGTCAGATAAATATAGATAAGGCTCAGATAAATGCAGACATCTATTGACGTCTTAATTAAAACTGAAGGCTTTGCTTCCTCGTTCACCACACCTTTAACTCTACTCTCAGGTAACGGAGTTTCGCGCTTCTGCTAGGAACTCAAGCGCCATCTAGTTATCGTATCTAGTTGTTAGCTGGCTGCTGCTGCCATCAAGTAGGAAAGGAGGTGTCGTCTGCATAGAGTCTAATACACCATGGTCTTCACACACACACACATATATATATGTATATATATATATATATATATTTATATATATATATATATATATAGCGCCTTTAAAATTCTCGTTATAGTGAAAGCAGGAGGCACGTAATCGGTCGTGTTGAGACGTCTTCTGTCAGTTAGAGGTATCTGATTGGATGACAGTAAGCTTTTCTGCCATCCCGTATTCCCCTTCTGAAATATCACATTTGAGCGTTATTAAATAACTGGAATTTAACAAAACTTTTTATAAAATAAATCTTCCGTAACCATTTCTTACATTTAAGCTAAATGTTAGAAATTGAAGAAATATTTAAAATCTATCAATTCTACATACATATTGTCATTCTTTAAAAATTTCTCGTTATACTGAAAGCGGGAGGCACGTAATTGGTCATGAGAAATGTCTTCTGTCAGTTAGAGGCATTTGACTGGTTGACAGGAAGATCTTCTGCCATCCCATAATCCCTTGCTGAAACATGACATTTGTCTTGCTGTTAAATTATAATTTAACCATTTTTTATAAAAATAAAATTTAACAAATATGTTTATAAAAATAAATCTTCCGTAATTATTCAAGCTAAATGTTAGAAATTGAAGAAATATTTAAAACTCTCCAATTCTTGTAGCAAAATTCATCTTTAACATTATCATTTAACAAATTTTTTTCCACATCTACGACAATCCACAAAATTCTAACTGCGAATTATACCACCTGCCATAACTTACGTGAGTTTTCTTTTTCACTGCGATTTTAACTGTTCCAAGACTTAGAAACAACAAATTCCAACTTTTAGAAAACGAAATGCGTCTGTCAGAAGCTTCTTCTTGTGCGTAGTGTGCTTCATTTCCGTGACTCCATTTTTAAATCCCTCATTCTCTGCTGCTGCTTTTAATTTATGCGTGGAAATGAACGCACGCGAGAGAAGACAACTGCAGCGCTCTGGGATTTAGGCATCCATCAAAAGCTCCTTTGAAAATCCAAACAAAAGTTTTAAAGAGGATTAGGGACTTGATGAACAAACGGGGGGGTGTGTGGTTGATTTGCTAAAGAAGCTTTTCAATTGTTTGAAGGAGGTGTAGTGGAAAAATGACAGAAAAGTATTTTCAAGACTTTTCTTAAAATTGGGCTTTGTTTATGCTGTAGTACATTGTTTGAGAATTGTCTTGGAGAGCATTTCGGTCGATGAATAATAAATCTCTAAAAGGTTATTCATGTTTAAAACCAATGATTCCCAAAGATTATTTTTTGTCCCATCATGTCCTGGATTCCGATCTTCTAAAAACATTCGGGGCTCTGTCGGGATTCTAATCTGAAACCCGCTAACCCTTCGGCCATTAGGCCACATATATATAAATGTTTGTATATTCGGTAATTTTATAATCTATGATTCTGAGAAGTACCTATGTCGGATATTTTATTTTCCAGAATCAATAATACAAGGATCTATAAATATATATATATAGTGCCATTCTTTAAAATTTCTCGTTATACTGAAAGCAGGAGGTACGTGATAGGACATGATGAACGTCTTCTGTCAGTTAGAGGCATCTGATTGGATGACAAGGAAGGTCTTCTGCCATCCTTTGATACACTGCTGAAATATCATATTTACCGCATTGTTAAATAACTGCAATTTAACAAGTCTGTCTGTAAAATAAATCTTCCGTAACTATTTCTTACATTTCAGCTAACTATTAGAAAGTGGAGAAATATTTAAAATCTTCCAATACTCACAGCAAATTTCACCTTCAACGTTATACTTCAACTAATTTATTTTCACATCAACGACAATTCACAAATTCTAACTGTAAATCATACCTCCTGCAGTTTGACTCCCACGCGAGTTCTATATATATAAATACATATAAATCGGCGGAAAGCAGGTGATTGGTCGTGAGCAAACGTCTTCTGTCAGAAGCATCTGACTGGATGTCAGGAATATTCTGCCTCCATGATTCTCTTACATCTAAGCTAAATATTAGAAATTGAAGAAACATTTAAAATCTCCAATTCTCATAGAAAATTTCATCTTTAAGAATTATTTTTTTCACATCACCGACAATTCACCCAGGTTGCTGTGAATCATACCACCTGCCATACCTCACGAAATTATTCTTTTTCATTTACGATTTTAACTGTTTCCCGTTCCGCTTTTAGAAAACTTGTCCGTCAGAAACTTCTTGTGCGTATGCTACATTTCCGTGACTCCATTTTAAGTCCCTCATTCTCTACTGCTTGCTTTAATTTATGCGTGAAATGAACGCACGACAGAAGACAACTGCAGCTCTGGGATTTACGCATCCATCAAAGCTCCTTTTGAAAAATCCAAACAAAAGTTTCAAGAGGATTATGGGTATTTGAACGAACGAAGGAGGGAATTGTGTTTGATTTGCTAAAGAAGCTTTCAAATTGTTTGAGGGGAAGGGTGGAAAAATGGCAGAAAAGTATTTTCCAAGACTTTTCTCTTAAAATTGGTCTTTGTTTATGCTGTAGTACATTGTTTGTGAATTGTCTGGGAAACATTTCGGTCGATGAATAACAAATCTCCTAAAGGTTATTCATGTTTTAAACCAGGGTGGCCAACCCGGGGGCCCACCTTGAATATTTTCCGGCCAGTGAGATGATGTATCACACTTTTTACAAAATATATCTATTTTAAAAATAATGGCCAAAGTAGTGATACCAATTTATTGAAAAAATACATTGTGTTTGCATTCGTATATTCAAAAATGAACTGTTTCAACGATGAGAAAAAATGAACTTTGATTTTAAAATAATACTCTTGCGAATAGAGAACAGATTGTGCCTGTTTTATTTATGGGTTTATAGTTATGAGTTCGCAGAATAATCAAATTATATACTTCGAACTCATGGTATGTGCGTATCTTCTCTTGGATATTGCGTAGCAAGTTTTATGTTTCACTCTAAGTGACCTCAGTGACGCAGTGGTCATCCCTAGATACGCACAGTTGATTGTTGATAGCAGAGCAAACCACACTCTTAGTTTAAGTTGTTAGCGCTTTCTAGCCGCAAATTTTTTTTTGTTGCATGTTTGCCATTGACAATCTATAACAATGATGTTCTTTTTAAATGTGTAGGTTTTATTTTGATAATGCCTAAGCAATCAATATAGGAGCTCGAAAATATCTGAGGAATTTTTAAAGGTTGATAGAGATTTCTAAAATAATTTTATGTTAACCGTAGAATATTCGTCTGACAATGTCACGTTTAAGTGCTGGTGAGCAAATAAGATTGGAAAGATAGCATTAGAGACATGCCCCATAAAACGTAAAACCTTAATGTAAATTTAAACGACCTAACAATACGCTAAGGTTGTAGTATGTGGCAGTACTTTAAAAAAATAGTTATTCATAAATTCATAGGTATATCGACTCTTAGATCATATTATAGTAATAAAAAAAAATAAGCAAAAAAATATAATAGTGTAGTCGTATTGTCCGTTTATTTGTGCAGCTGGATCTGGGTGTGGTCAAGTCACAAGAACACACATTTAAAAACGCACCACTTTACTTTACACAAGCGTACAAACACGGACACTATACACTACAACAATTAATATACAACAGGTAACACCTTTAAAGACGTATAATTATATTTAAGTGGTAGGATTCTACTTCTAGGCTGTAAATAAAGTTATTCAGGTACACGCTGGATGGCGAAATGTACTTCCTCTCTGGATCGGAGTGTGTATGCCAATTTATGCACAGGATGGTATACTAACTATATATCTTCTTACGGGGTGAGGGACTGTAAACTAAACGTCCCTTAAGTAGCAGCTAATTGTACGGTTTTGGAAGGATTCCACTTCTAGCTCTCGGGATGAGAGCTCGCAACTAACGGCAGCTCTTGTTTGCCGTACGTCTTCTCTGACGAGAGTCTCGAAGCCGACTGACGATTTCTTCTGTACCTCGCAAGGGGCGCTCTTGCAGTACGTAAGTTTGGTTTGGTTTGTCGCTCTACGGTCATGTTGTGAATATTTTGGGCTAAACAGACTGGGACCTACTACAGTTTAAAGTGGTTTCCGAACCACTACACACACCCATGGCTCCACCGAAACTCGAACCCGCAAGCTGTGGTACCGAGCGCCAGAGCGCTAGCCACTCGGCCACCAGGCCCCTTGCAGTGCGTAGGAGTAAACATGGTTACGTAGTTGGAACCACGGTCACAATACAAAAATATTAAAATAGGACACGATACTACACAGTCCAGTCACATTAATGTGACAACCTGTCAAAAGCCAGAATATACACTCTTATATATTGTGGCTTTAAAGTGGAGTGTGGTATTAAGTGGAATTCTTTCTATACACTCCACTGCAATGTGCTGCCTTTTGTGATGGGTTATTCACGTTGACGTCGAAAGCAAATTGGTGCTCACATTAATGTGACTGGACTGCAGCATTACTAGAAAGTCAGTGAATCACTACATTGTAATGAATTGCACCATTTAATGAGAAAACATTATTTTATTATGTTCATTTATGACTGTGCCTTGTGTGTGTAATGTTATTCTAATGATGCATGCGTCGTGCTTAGTGGAGGAAGGCACCACCCTCTGTACTACCCGTGAGGCCGGACGACTGGAAGGAGGAGCACGTGCCCAAGATACGACACGAGGGACACTCTTCGTCCAAGAAGGACAACAAGAAGGACGAGGAGGAGCCCAAGGAAGGTAAGTAAGTATTTGGCTGTGACACTCTGATCTGTTCAACTGTCTAATATAGATCATGTGTTTCTACATCCTCTAATCATTACGCTTTAGACCATAGAGTAATAATAAAATTGAGCGCGCATAGGGTGTTGCAGTTTGAAGACATCATGCTCGTCACGTGACGGGTGTATACTCCAACAAGCGGCTTGGTCATTATCTAATGATTTATAGACCATGTCACTTTGTTTACTAAATTTGCACTGGAAATATAATTTGATAAAACATTGCGGATTATTGTATTGAGAAATGAGTAAAATGAGGGCCTTATAATTTTTCACAAATACGTTGAAATATTTATTTATTTGTTATATTGAATTAATATAGAATGTTTTAAAGAAAATTTTATGGGGTGGAAACTATATCGAAATCTGTATTATGTAGTATATTAAACAGGTAATTTTACTCTTTTAAGGGTGTAGTATCAGGCGGCAAGAAACAAAATTGCACGTTTGGATGCTCTAAGACCGAATGGTCTGGTGCGTTGTCAATAATCAAAAGAACTTTAAATTCGAGATCCTGACCAAAAAATGCTTTCCTACAGACGTCGCACCTTGTCCAGTTGCAGGCGATCTAAAATATATATTTTAATGTCCAAACAGATCGCTTTCCTTTTAGCTTTTGTTATGGGTCAATTTTGTGACATTATGCAGGGCTACTGGAAAATATTTCAATTATAATTAATAAAACAAAGCATCAAAAAAAGTAATTTTCATGTTGAACATCAAACTCAAAATGCAGAGTAAGAAGACAAAACATTCCATATTGAGGTTATAAAATTTGGGGAATTCCCACAAATGGAAATTGCATTACAAACCTATTCTCAATGTCGCTGTTGTAAAAATAAAAGTAGCAAAATTTACTTCTTAGAATTTGTGCCCAACTTGTTCAATCAAATAAGTCGTGTAAAAAGGGAATTATTTATTTATTTTTTCTAATTCGTATTAAATCAAAACCATGTGTATTAAATCAAAATCATGTAAAACAGAATTGAGTGCAAATTTATAGATTTGTAGTACTAATGGAGTGTAATTTACGCCAGTATTTTCATAATTAATATTCGCTTTCCTATCTTCCCAGAGCCTCAGGACTGCAAATCCGTGAGGCGGTCGGCGATGGAGAACCACAGACAAGACCCAGCCGCCATCTACATCCCCGAAGTGCACCCCCCGGACGGCAACTACGTGAGGGCGCAGTGCCATCGGTCGCCCCAGTTCTGCTGGTGCGTGCATCCCAGGTCGGGCAGCCCCATCAAGGGCACCACAACGCAGGGCTTCAAACCCGACTGCGAGGCGGCCACTAGGAACGCCAAGAACTACAAAGGTAGGTGGCTTGCTTTCTGCTGACTTTTGTGAATGACTTCAGCTGTATACAAATCGAATCGAGTAAAAAAAAGGGAGACTTTTATGTTGAATCCCTTCAAACTTCTGATCAGAATTATCAAAGCATGATGGCTTTTGTTAATTTTCTTCAAACTTATTGGAATTACAAAAACATGATTGATTTGTTAAATTTCTACTTCCGATTGGAATTATCAAAGCATGATAGCTTTCGTTAAATTTCTACTTCTGATTGGAATTATCAAAAGCATGATAGCTTTCGTTAAATTCCTTCAAACTTCTAATCGGAATTACCAAAAGCATTTTGGATTTTGTTGAAAACCCTTCAAAACTTCAGATCGGAATTTTCAAAAAAGCATGATGGCTTTTGTTGAATTCTTTCAAATTTATTACCGAAATTACAAATTCATAGCGACTTTTGGTAACATGGCTTATCAAATGGCATGATGACATAAAATAATATATAGAACAAATCGACTAAAAGAGGTGATTTTTAATTTGTCAATTGAAATACTCTTAAAGTTATTGTTGAAATTTTGGATGAAAGTTTCAATATAAATTTGATTTTGAATAAAAATCATTCTGTTCTACAAGCGGAACCCCAAAGTGCAGAACTCCCATTCTTGTAGCATTCTGACAAGCTCTTTCATAAATTTCTTGGGTTATTGAACATTTTATATACTACCATGTGTATTCGTCCAGCAAAGTATGTTCACACATGACAAATTGAAATTCGCAAAAAGAATTTCATTTTTTTTTTTTTTTTATTTCTGTTTAATCTCCTTGAATTTTATTTAATCAAGTTTTTAAATAATTTTAA
>BPLR01011931.1:0-28884 GCA_021605095.1 Caerostris extrusa | reverse complement strand
AAGAAAAGTTTCCTGGATTGATGGGTTTACATTTATTACATTTAATCTGAATTTTAAGTCTTTTACAATCATTAAGTCTACTTGAAAGTTTTAAAGGATATGATATAATGTCCATTTATACAAATTCGATATAAATAAATAAAATAGAAAATTTTAACATCTTCTAGAACCATAATTCTATAATTTGGCTATTAAATTCAATAATGATTGAGAACATGGTTTTGTTTAAAAGACAATCGGTTTAAACATAGTAAACCCCTAAAATCTTTAATTATTTCGATGTTCTGCAATTTAATAAGGTTTAATATCAAATTTAACTGAAATCATTTATACGAATATATAAATTCATTCATATATTCATATTTTTATCCATTTAAAATGAAGTCTACTAATATAATAAATCAACAAAAACTGCAAGAAGTCTTAAGTGTGCTTAGGAACTAAAAGAACCATTTATCTGGGAAGAAAATTAAAAGTAATTGAAACTTTCGAAGGAATCAATATGCTAGCTAATATTAAAATCATTATGGAATTTACATATGACTGAAAGCGATTTGTTTCTCCATAATCGAGTTTTCATTATAATTATTTTGAACAACCAGCTTAGTTATTATGACAATTTTAATAGAATGTCCTGCAGAAATTTTTTAAATGTAAGATAACCCATTTTGTATACTTAAATTTGTGAAATGTTTCACTGGTTAATGAAGAATAAGAACTTTTGAAACAGGGTTTCTTTTAATTTAAGCAAACCAACCCAATTGAAAGTTAATAATTGCAAATTCTTACGAAAATTATTATGAATTTTTTAATTTTTTATTGTTTTTAGTTTAGAATAGTTTTGCCTTTTATATCTTCAATCATTATATCAATAGGGTGTGCAATTTTAAAACTACAGAATGTATTGATATTTGTAAAATTTTTTAATTATTTAGAATTTGAATATTTTATCTATAAATTGAAATACAAACATTATACTACAGCTACATAATTTATATATGTAACCTATAAATATTATTACATTTATTTCAAATATTGTTTTTCTAAACCATGAAAAATTTATGATCCCATATATTTAAAAAATTATTTTCCTCATAATACTCCAAATCATTTTAATCATTTAATTAAAAGATTTGTTATTACTTTTATACATTTTTGAGTTATAACTAACAAGATGGGATCATTTTTTTGCTTTAATTTACGAAACACTTACAATTATACTTATTAGCAATGAATAAACTGATTTAATAGAATTAAAAAAGAAAATTTAATATGCTATTTTTCATGAATCAAAATTCAAATAAAAAAAAAGGGTTTTTAGTCGTCATATACTTGAGGGACAAGTTATTATTTTTGGGATACATTTAAAAAAAAAGAGAAAAACTCTCAGTAAACTTTATATAAAACAATATTATTTTAACAATAGTTGTTGAACAAAAAAGATAACAAAATTATATTAATTATTACAACCAGGATATCTACTATTTTAAATATGCAAATATGTAATGACATAATGATATTTAATTTCTTTTCAAGCTGGTAAAGATATTTAATTCAGTGAAATGAGAAATATCCCAGAAAATAAAAACAATTATATTAATGGAGCTTTATTTAGTTTAAATACTAACCTCACTTTTACAAATTTTAAAGGAATTAAAATTTTTAAAATTTATTCAAATAAGTACATAAAATTCTCAATTTTGTAAAATTTTACAATTTTTCATCGATGGATTCCCCATTTAAAATATAATAATGAAACGTACTTTACAGTTGGGAATAGAAGCGATCTGGTGGATAGCATGGCGACTTTCCTCGGTAAGATTTGACACATGACAATTGAAATCAAGTTTCCATGGTAATGCCGGGAATAGGAACTATGATAAACCAATAAACTGGAAAGTCCTTTTCCTCTAAGGATTAGGAAGGAGTGAGCAATGTAAAAATGCCACTTTGGGGATGTTCGTAGTAAATTGTTGTAGCGTAGTATGTCTGCAGTATAACAAAAAGTGGGTGCAATATAGCTGTGTAGAAACACTTCCATCTTTTATCTTTGGGTAATGCTGATTCTGCTAAATATTTATGTTTTGGAAAATATTCCAGATCAATTGCTCGGCATTGGAAAACAAAGCTAAAGATTTTAAATCTTTTATTTAATATAATCAAATTAAAATTCTGTCTTCAATAGAACACACCATTATAAAGTTGAGTAAATAGATGTCATTTAAATAGGCTACCCTGCTTTGATATTCTAAAGAAATTAACATAGGGTTCTTCATATGTCTCCCAAACTATTATTTAATATAAAATTTCGAATAGTCTATTTTTTTAAATAAAAAATAAACCTATCTAACAATATATACAACTCATTCAATTTATTTACATAAAATATTCGATTGTGAGGATAAATAAATTAATGATCGAAAATATTCTTTTTGTTTGAAAAATAAATGCAAATATTTTGATAGAAAAACAGCTAGACGTTATTTAGTAAAATTGAAAGGGTTTTTACATTGGTTGGTTTTTTTACATCTATTGATCAGTGGTTTATAACATTAGTTGTTTTTGATTCAGCATTTAAAGACCAGAGTGTGTTGCAAAAGATTATTTCATCAGAGTTGCATTTAATATTCAATATGATGAAGAAATGCAATGCCGTTCTTTCATAAGTTTGCTCAATTCCTCTTTTTGTCACTGCACTTGAAATAATTATTGGGAAATAACTGCTTCAATTTCCAATTAAGTGCATTTATTATCATAAATATCTGAAAAGATTGACAAGGATAAAAACTAAATTTTTAAATTTAAAAAAAAATTGTTTTAAATTATCTTTTTAAAATATAATTGCCTGTACCAAAGAATTTACTATTAAAACTTTTTCATTAAACTAAAAACATAATTCAGAATAATTTATTAAGTCCTAAATGACAGACCAGCCGAATAGAAAATTAAATACAATATATCATCTTCTTCCTTTTTAAATAATCCTTTTTTTATGGTATTCCACTTTACTTTTTTAAAATGCGATTGATATCAGAAAAAATAAGTAATAATTCATCCTTTATTCTTTTCTTCAAACATGAAAAAAAAAACTCTTACTAAAGAAGCATGAATATGAATAGAAATTTGTTACATTCTAAAATCTATCACAACATTTTTTTAACTGTAGCATTTTTAAATTGCTCAATTTTTCTGGTAAAATGTTATCCTAAAAGATCTTTATAAAATATTCTGTGGAAAGAGAAATATTAAAAAACATTCTTAAGAAAACAAGGAATATATCAAAAAGCATTCTTAAAAAAATCGAGGAATATATCAAAACAGCTAAATATGTTTCATAAGAACTTGAAATTTTTTGTTGCTGAATTCAGAATTATTTTTCTCACTTTGTTAGTAAGAAACCCTTTGAATAAATAAATTAATGTGTTATGTAAGCTTCGAAAGGAAGATGAGAAAATTTATTTTACCAAAATTTACGTTCGCGTCAACAATAAAATGATCAACACTTTTTCATTTTAGTTTAAACTCGAATATCGAAATCCTTGAAAAAATATGAATACATTTTTTTCTTTGTCACAAGTGATCTAATTATAAAACAGATCTTTTTGGGGTTTGCTCAATATTTTCAAAGCTGGACATCTTTCTTTGGAAAAATAATAAACAGAAACTAAAAACTTATGCTACATCGCAGATTTTTTTAATTTTTCGTAATTTTGATTTAGCATCGTAAATGAAATTTAAAAGAAGTTCATTGCTGTTTAACTTTATTATAAATTATTATTATTATAGCCAAAAGTTTATTATTATCTTATGTAGAAATATATTGTATAGAAATTGAATTCAAAAAACAGAAACATTGCAAGTTCTGTATTTAATATAAAAACATAATATATCTATTTCTATTGCATGTAAAACCAGTTTGCCCTGCTCTAGTGCTGAAAGAATTAGGAAATTTAAGAAACTTTGATAATTACTGTTAATGATCGTCATTTTAATTATATTTAAGAAACTTACAGCTAGAGACTATTGTTGAATAAGATCCAGTGATAAAAGATTATTTTGTGTTGAAAGAATTTGCTATTAAACTGTTCAACTTTTGGTTTTTCAAGGTTAGGTTTTACGGTTTTTATTTCATTTTTCTATTTTCACGAAGCAGTTAAAAAATGTTACTTCTTCATGTAAATATTGAAAAAAATTCTAAATCTTTATTTATGAATAAAGGTAATTTAAAAATGTATACCTGAAATATTTATAAGAATGATTTTCTCAATTATACTGAAATATTTTCATAAATATTTGAATTGATATGACTGGGTGCTTTGAGATATATAGCATGCTCGCTGACACTGCCTTTTCTCAATTCATCCAAATGCTTCTTTAAAATACAACAGACGAAACACAATTTGGCAGAAATGAAAATGAAACTTTTATAAAGGAACTACTCCAAAACTCAAAATTCTAGAAATCATTGCCTATCACAAACATTTATTTCGCATTCGTAAAAAGCCTTTTAAATAGGAATGCCCATTTCTAAATTAAATATTTCCAAAAAGTACAAGAAAAATCGACGTAGTTTGATATTCCCAAAACAATTTTCTTAGATATTATAAAATACACTTTAAAGTTATTTTTCTGGGAAATGTATTTAGATTTTTCCAAGGAATTTTAGTTTGATATTTATTCTTATATCACGCACACAAAAAAAAATTTAAAACTTATTTAAGAGAAATTCTCATTTCTTAATTGTCTATCAAATTTCAAGATAGTCGGTTTATTTAAGAATGTTTTTAAAAAGATTCTCGAAATAGTTTTCTGGGATTGGCAATATTTTCTTCTCATTAGTGTGGTCCTCTTCTTATTGAAAGGTTTGACTGAATAACCTTTTTTTATTTAAAGTCTTTAATGTAATACTTTTGCTACTAAAGGCTTTGCTTCAGAAAAAAATGATAGAAATACAGGAGACTCATTTTAATTTAAGTCTTTTGAGAATATAATAAAAAATATATTTATAAAAAATATTTACAAATGTCCAAATCTAGCATAGACAGAGGAATTACTTTAAAATTATGTCTTTTAAGATGCAATTCTGAGTAATGTACATGGTAATTTGAATCATTTTTTTTTTCTAATGCAGCTGGCAAGCACTTTAGACAGCTGTCTTGGATGCCTTAAGGCAAGCGCTGCACAGACATCACACACTTTGCATTACTCAGGGGTCGCGTGTAACTTGAAGATAAGCCATGGACGCGGAGTAACAATACCCCCGCAACGCTCTACGATCCTATTAGACCGCGACCTACAATTTAAAGTGAATTCCGAACCACTACAAACATCCATGGCACCGCTGGGACTCGAAACCGAAACCTGTGGTACCGAGAACCAGAGTGCTAGCTACTCGGCCATTCAGGCCCTGAATCAAAATTTAAGGTAATATTTTTAAAACTGCTTCTGATACAGTTAATTAAATGAAATAATAAAAGCTTAGGTAATTATTTCTGAATTTTTCTTTAGTAATGTAAATACGTATGGTAATATGTATATATATGTATATGTAAAATGTATTTACATCATATGACAAATAAATTTTTCTTTTTAGATTAATAATTATTTGAACAATGCACTTAATGTTTAAAACTCAAATTTTACTTATATGCATTGTTCTTCTGTTGTAAACTTTGATCTGTGATAAAAAAATGCCAGAATATAATATTCTAAAGAGTTATGTTTGTGTTGCAGATTGAAAATTAAAGCATGTCCTCTTCAATCACTGCATATATGGAGGTGGGTGATAATTCTGTAATGCGCCAAATGTTCTTTAATTTAAGTACATAAATGCCTGGTCTTTTTACTTAGAAATTCAATGAATAGAACCGTTGGAGTACAATAGAAGATGACATCATTTTTAATGGCTGGAAAGAGCAGAAGATGATTTCAATTTCTTTGAGGTGAAGTTCGCTAATGCTCATAATGGAAGCATAATCGATCTTTTACAACCTTCTTTTTTATAGCATAGTTACAGACGCCTTGGAGACTGAATGAGAATTTTCAGAGTGTTGTCTAGTATATGGGCCACGAAAATATTATATTAAATCTGACTTTGTCCTGACTCTAATGTCCATTGCAATTATTCTGGAAAATGAGCTAAGAATTTTAAACCCTTTTATCATAAGTTGTATCATATGTTTTGAAAATCATAAAAATAAATTAAACTTTTCCTTCAACACATTAATCTTTAAAGGGAGAGTTTTAAACAATTTTCTCCTATGGGAACCAGTGTCCTAATTTATATATATGTATATTACTAAGAAATAAAACTATCTTGAACTATCTTGAATTACGCAATCAATTAAATAATATATTTAACTATCCATTTAAATATTAATAAATGTTTTAATTTTTTATACATACAGGGTGATTATAATTAATAATTAATAAAAAGTCCCAGTTTCAAAATGCTGTGAAAAAAGAACCACTCGTCACAATGAGTTCAAATTTGAACTGAAGATACTACTACTACTACACCACACCACATCACTGTGCCTAGAGCTGAGTTGCCCCTATACAGTTTGGGAAGGATGTGGGTGAAATGAATGGACGCACGATGGAGGCGGAAAAGTTTTGCATAATTCCCTTTTGAGGTACAGAAGCTGAACAATGGGGAAAATTCATACAAACAGAACATACAACAGAACTAAATATAAAAAATTAAAAAATAAAAAAAAATTTTTTTTTTTGAAGAAGGATGAAATATGAAATAAAATATAAAAAGGTAAGATATTAAAAAAGATTTTTTAATTTACATATGAGATTATACAAATCAGAGAGCTGGAGGAATATTCATGAAAATTATAATAGAATTTAAAAATCTATAGCTAAAAAAATAAATAGACGTAAGCAGTTGCTGCATAATTATGGACAAGGGAAATAAAAAAAGGTAGGAGAAATTACATAAGAGATAAATAAGCTAGGTGTATAACTAGAAAATGGTGTTTACATAAAAATTTTTTGATTGTGCAATTTGGAGTCTAAATGAAAAAGAAAAACGAATTGTTCCAATTTTAGTGTGCCCTAGAAATATGCTCATGCACTCACTTAAATTATATACATTATAATACAAAATTTCCTTGAAGAAGAGGGAAATGGTATGGCGTAAATAAAAAGTTCCAAAAAATTTCCACCGATGTTTCCCATCCAATTTCATATGACCTTGCCATGGCGGATGGATCTCCCTAACAGTGTCACAACTGTTGAATGACTTGGAAGTCATTTTTTTCTGTCAAAAACCCAAAATAATCAAGCACATTGAACACTACAGTTGGTTTAATGGGCAATTCATGCCAAATACTCTATAATTTCGATTCAAAATATCACTGGCAGCCGAATTCACTTTCTTTATGCAGCTTACTGCGCCATATATTAATAATCAACCATAATTGACATCCACTTTGGAACTTTTGTTTTGATGTCCAATGCTGGTTTGATCTACTTTTTGTCGTCTCCCCTTCTTATATATATATATATATATATAAATTTTGTTGAAAAAATGTATTCCTAAGAAATAAACATGTTGAACTATCTTGAATTACGCAATCAATTACATAACATATTTAACTATCAATTTAAATATTGATAAATGTTTTGATTTTATACATATAAAAGCAGATTATTCAAGTAAAATTAAACGAACTTAAATTATTTATAACTAACAAACTTTTTTAATGTAAAATGAATCACGTTTCATAGTAAATTTGATTTACAAAATTAGTTCTAGAACTTCCATTTATAAAATCTCTTTGGAAAAAAAAAAATTATTTTTAGAAAAGGCTTAACGGAAAGAAATAAATTCTTAAAATAAGGTGACCGAAGTAGAAGGTACTGATTTTTTCTCATATTTCATTTTATTAAATATTTTATTACCTTAGTAGAATTCGCAATATTTAACATTAAGAGAAAAATAGATTCTCCAGTTCTATAAATTGACATCCAGTATAACGAAAGGTAAGCACCAGAAATAAATTTAACTTGAATAAACTTAAAACATAAAATTTTACTAAAAAAACCGGTTATTTTAAAATCCAGAAAGTTATTTAAATAATATAACAGTGAATTAATTAAAAATAATTAACGATATTCATGCAATAGATTTAGTTTATCATTATTATTTTAATATTGAATAAGTCTCTTGATTTATATTTTCAGGAAATTTCCAAAAATAAATTTCAAGAAAAAAATTCTTTAAATTGAATAGTTTGTAGAACGAATTAAGATATTAAAAATACTTTTACAAAAAGAATTGAAATACTGTTTTTTCAGGAAATTAAGTATTCATTTGGTTATGCATTCGTTGCGATTGCATAACCAAAAATAAATAAATTTTCTTAAATACTTAAAAATAACTGTATCAGAATATTATAGGCAATTTCATGGAGGCGCTATTTTTTATATCATTGGATATCTGGTCGAAAAAAACTTTTAAACGCGTTGTCAGTTTTCATATGTAGAAAACTGTATAGTAAAATTTCATCTAAGATTTGCGTACTTGACGTGATTTAGCTGAATAATTACAATGGCGAGACATTGGATGAATAGAAATGGGACATAATCAATCTTATGAAGCAAAATGGCTGAATGTGCTGAATTTTTGTTAACTCAGAAATACTGGAACACATTTCTAAGAACAGAATCAGATTCTAGAAGGTACAGCGGAGAAAGATCTAGAGCTTCAACTCTTGTTTATAGTTAACTGCTAGGAGGAGGAGAGTTACATCAACCCACTTCAGATCTTCTCCTATTGCCACCATTAGAAGGCTGCTATTAAGATTAACTGTGTGCAGAAAGCTTCATTAAAGAGAGTTGTGGCAAGACATTCAGCATTATTTGTACATGTGGTTCTTACACCACTCCACCTAAATAAAATTCTAATTCGACATACACTCACGTCAATTGGGGGCCTGTACATTTTACCAATGAGTACAAATTGCACGATTTTTGTTAGTCTGGATCTAGTCAGGTACCTGCTATTTTTCTTGTCATATTCTTGAAAGATATAAATTTGGTCAATCTAGTGAATGTCTGTGTCTTTGGATGGCCTAATTGGGCAGCATATCATTCAAAAGGCATCTTTACTGCTTAGTTTTACTGAGATGAAATAATCTAATTGTTCTTTTTATGCAGTGCAGTTGATGGGAATCTATTTCTTTCCTCCGTCGAGTACAGACGCTTTTTTCAACAATTTTCAAACTCTTTAAAAATGCCACTTTGTTTAGATTCCAATAGTTATTGCTTTAAAAGATCTTTATGTTTTTTAGTTAATTATTATCAGAATTTTTCAAGAATCCTTATATGCGAGATTAATTTATGCTTAGTTTTAAGTGACCAAATTTTTATTCTAACTACTGGTATTTATTATTAAGTATTGATTTGTAACGATTTATTCCTTCGTAGCCTTTTATTTTCGCATTTTCTATACAGCATCTTTTTTTTTTTTTTTTTTTTTGTGTTTTTAATTTTGAATTTGAAGTACTTCCATTTTGTTTGTTTTGTATAGTTAATGGCTTTTTTTCTTTAATAGAGTTGAGTTTTTTGAACAAGGTTTAAGTTTGTTAATTAGTTTTTAACTGTTAGTCATTTTTCTTTAATTTTTCATTTAATCAATTTCTTAAAATTTTGATTTATCTTTTCTTTTATTAAAATAATATCTTTTGAAGTAAGATTCTTTGTGTTTAGTTGTTCAATTTAGTCTCAATGCATGGCTTTTACTCTTAAAAGTTTTTGTTTCTATACAACGTAAAAGGAAAGAAAATTATAAGCAATGTAATTGTGGTTTTCTTGCCGTTTTTATTGAAACTGTAATAATTACTTCGTTTCACACCGTCCACTCTCCAAGTTTCCTTCACAAGAATTATTCAACGCTATTACTATAATCGGGCGTTTTGTCTAGCAAACCGATTCACGACACTAACTCCAATTACAGAGTAGAGGGATTAATTCTTTTCACTCTAATTATACTATTGACTATGAGTTTGTTGACAATAACATAAGTAACTTTTGCGTCGTGCCCTTCCGATCATACTTTTTATTGTCTTCTCGCTTTTTTCCTTTTAAATATTGTATATAATAGGAGCATTTTGCCAATGGAGTATGGAGAGTGGAGCCCCTAGCCAATTGGGGTATTTCGCTGGAGGGTTGAATGTCATTCGTCTTTCGTCCGAGATAATTTTTTTTTTAATTTAAAAAAAAAAATTCAATATTTCACATTACTCAGAATGGATTATTTTTTTTTCTTTTAAAAATTTTCTTCATTTAGAACAGATATTTTAATTTAAATATGAAAAAAAAAAATTCAATATAGCAAGTGAAAAACATGAAAAGATAACAAAATCAAACTCACTGCATTCGATTTACTCATCAATTATCATGGAAAAGAAAACATTAATAATTTATGCTCATCGGAAATCATCTCAGAAATAGAAAATCTATTGAATAATAAGAAACACAGTACATGATGCAATTTAAATTTTGGCAAAAAAAATATACAGAGACACACTTCAGCATGCATTTCAAAATTTCGTACACTGCTGTACATGTAAATATTTCCAGTTTGTTATACATGTTCGTAAATTATTATAGGTTGTTACACATCGAATATTCCTGTAATTTTAGACAAATCTAATCTGTAAAGTTAATTTAACATTTGATTACAGTGCTCTTCTAATTTCTAAAAATGCAGCTTTTTTTCTTCATTCAAAACGAAACATCTATAAAAGATATGGTGAAAGTCTTTCAATCCATCGAATAAAAAGAATCATAATTGATATTTATCAGACATATATGCAACAAAGGCCTTACTGAGAGCTGCGCAGAAGAAAAGATGTTGAAAAACCTTTGCAAACTATAAGTAACTCGGAAATACTCAAATATAATATTAGACACAAAAAAAGCTCCATCAATGATTTCTGTGAATAATAATTTATAATGCAACAAAACACTTAAAGAACAGCGAACTACAGGAAAGTATAAGAAAAACTCACAAACCAAAGATAAACTTTCAAATTTCAGAAAAGAAATAAACTAAATAATAGACAACATCAATTTCATGAAAGGTAGATACTTTTTTTTTAGTATTAAGAAACTTCTTGATAGTGCAAATAAAAAATGAAAGAAAGAAGACCTACCAACAAAACATGTAGTAATTATTTCAATAATTCATTCGATTGCATATATATATATAATACAATAAAAAAATGAAAGATGTGATATGTGTACATATTTAAGATAAATTAATTTCATAAAAATTGTTATTGTATATCATATGAATATGGATATCAGTCACTAATTCGCGTTTTTTAATACTTCTTTTATATTTAAACTGATTATTTACTTATTAGTTTATATAATTATTTAGTTATTTAGTTTTAAGCCCTTTTCATATCTGATATCTTCTTTTCTTAGAAATAAAGCTTCGCCTATAAAATCTACGAACCTTTTAAGCTCCCCTTTTCAACAAATTTTGCCGCTTTTGTCTTTATCGACTAACTCTTACATTTAATTTACTAGCTGTGATTGCTCTTTCTAATAATTCAATCCATGCACCGCGAAATTGCAATGATGAGTATTATATCCTACTGATTTATATATGTTTAAATGCTGCTGTGTACTGTTGTGCAACGTATTACAAGTGTTTTAAAATTACGTTTTCTGTAAATATTATAAATATAATGTGTAGTCGCTTATAAAAAGTAAGTCTTGCATATCATTTTTTCCCCATTTTTAAAATTCTTATTCATGTTTTATCTCATATTTATACTGTCCATTATAAAATCGTATCATCATTTTTCAGTCATTGAAACGTTAAACGTGAACATCATAAACTTTTTTTTTTTCTTCATATTCCCTTACATAACCGCCAAATCTTGTGTTTTTTTTTTAATCCCTCGGGTCTCATTCACGCCAGATATTTTTAGATATTTATTGAAACGTTCACCTCTCGCCTTCTCCCTCTATGCTCCTGATTTTATTGTGCCTTTTTTTTTTTTTTTCCTTACCGCTTTCATTATGTGTATACACAAAATTCACCCACGTCATTTCCAATATATAAAGAAGCATCTCAGCTCTAGGCACAGTGATATGGTGTCGTAAAGTTCATCCTACTAGACCGCTGAGTTAGTGGAGAAATTTTTTTTTTTTTGTGAGGAGATTATTGAGCGTATGGATTAACCATAAAATTCCCCCATACTTGGAACCTGATTGAGCGTTTTAGGAATACTCTTGGGAGACGTATTTCTGCACTTAACCCGCCTCTACTACACTTGAATGTCTGTCTTGAACAAAACAATGGGCTTTGCTTCCAATTGAGTTAATAAGCACCAAAAAGTTGGAGCATGGCAGATCTTTATCAGGCTTGAATAACCACTAGAGAGTAATTATATTTTAAATTGAATCTGATCAAACGTTGAACTCATATGTTTCCAATGTGTGCATTTTTACAACAGAAAATAAACCTATTTTTGTCTAATTTGTAAAACACTGTTTTATCATTGTTTCCTGCCAAATTTTATTAAATTTCAATTAATAGAAATTTTAGAATCACAATTTTTCTGTTTGTCCTTTGTTTTCAAAACCGATGCCCTTGACGATTAGTGAAAAATATTGTTAGAACATAAACTGTACTGAAAGAATAAGTGAGAATATGTAAATGATAATTTTGGTGGATAAAAATAATATAATGATTTAAGATAATCTAAAATATTATAATGATTCTACAAAACCCACATAAGCAAAGGGGTTTTATGGGGTAAATATAAAGTTTATGCACATATTAAAAAGTAATTTTATAGAAAATATTTTGTTGATATTCTAAAAATTTACGATATGAAGTAATATTTTTAAACAAGCAAATTGGTTATAATCACCGATATAAATGCTTAAAAAAGATATTAATAACAGCTTTTATTACAGTGAATATTATTTTATTAGCTACCTATAAAAGAGACTCGGGCCTAAAAATAGGAAATATTTAAAGATAAATTATAGAGTTGTAATTTAAAGTTATTTTTTCTGATAATCCAAGTTCATAATCCTTTTATAACAAAATTTAAAATATAACAAATATGAAATTAAATTATATCATTCCCATATTTATAAAGTTCTTAATCATCACGTTTGAATATATTAGAATATTTTTTTTTTTTGATGTTGACACTGAATCCAAATAGTAGTAAAATATTTAAATTTTTTACTATTATTAGAAGCACATACTTTCTTCGCTTTTCCACATATTATTTACTATGTTTTACATTCTTTTAATATATCTGATACTTATAGAGTAATTATAAAATCTCGTTTTTAAGTGGAAATAATCTCAATTCCACTTTCAGCTTTTCCAAGAAAAGAAAAGTAGAGTTGCAGATCTAAATTTGTTCACGTTTAAAAACTTTCTCTAGAACAAATAAGTAAACATTAATAGTTGTTGTTATGTATTGTAAAAACTGGTATCAGTTCCAAGCGATTTACTTCATGATAAAAAAAAATAAGCTCTAAAGCACCTGAACCGTGAGAGTTGCTGAAAAAGTGCTAAATGAAGCATGAAAACATGTGTAGTTCCATCAAATCTCTAATAAAATATAAAATTGTGCCCTCTAGTGACACAGGAAAAGAAAACTATTTTTCGTAGTTTTATACTAAAAAATTTGGAGACAAAAGCCACTGTAAAAATAGGTAATACAATAACTGAGCTTAAAAAACTACATTCAAAATTCACACAATTTAGTTTTAAATAAAATCATATTTCACTAAGAATAAAAATATTTAGAATTATGATTTTTGTGATTGAAAGAAATCTAGTTTTTTCATACTAAAAACTAAACTTAATTATGATCAAATCATGTTTTAACTTAATTATGATCAAATCATGTTTTAACTTAATTATGATCAAATCATGTTTTAACTTAATTATGATCAAATCATGTTTTAACTTAATTATGATCAAATCATGTTTTAACTTAATTATCATCAAATCATGTTTTTAACTTTAATTATCATCAAATCATGTTTTAACTTTTAATTATGATCAAATCATGTTTTAACTTAATTATCATCAAATCATGTTTTAACTTAATTATCATCAAATCATGTTTTAACTTAATTATCATCAAATCATGTTTTTTAACTTAATTATCATCAAATCATGTTTTAACTTAATTATCATCAAATCATGTTTTAACTTAATTATCATCAAATCATGTTTTAACTTAATTATCATCAAATCAAATTTTAACTTAAAGCGCGCATGTTTTAACTTTTTCCGTCGCGGGCCAAAAATCGAAAAAGTTTGGCCAGTTTGGCGGGCCAAGATAAATTTTTCTTAAAATTTTAAGAACAATATACAAGTATTACAAATTAAATATGTTATGATCAAAACATGTTTTAACTTAATTCTGATCAAATCATGTTTTTAACTTAATTATGATCAAATCATGTTTTTAACTTAATTATAATCAAATCATGTTTTAACTTAATTAGGATCAAATCATGTTTTAACTTAATTATAATCAAATCATGTTTTAACTTAATTATGATCAAATCATGTTTTAACTTAATTATGATCAAATCATGTTGCCAGTAGCCAGCCGCCCATCAAGCTGAAAATACAACAACAATTTGACTTCAACGAGTATATTGGCAACGTTAGCTGCCATGCACTTCTATCTGGATGATTGCATTGAGGATTATATTGTAAGAGAAATATGGCTTGCTCAGTATATATTAAAAAAAAAAAAAATTGGAATTTAAATACAAATATAGGATAAAATAAAATTGCAAATCGAGAGAGCTGATAAAAATATTATTTAAATATTCAGTGAAGTACGCGGACGTTTATTATTGATGGGAAGAGTAATGTCATAATCAGGAAGGCGTTGGAGCAGAGTATTAGGATTATTAGGAATATTATTGTAAAAATTAGCTGCGAGCTTGTGAATAAAATTTTTAATTGAAGGAATTTCCAGAGCAGCGAGTATATCTTTACTTCTGACAAAAACCATGGTGCATCAACTGCCACGCGTAATACTTTATTTTCAAGAGTTTGAATATCTTCGATTCTAGATTTGCAAGCGGATCCTCATATTGGACTGGCATATGTTATAATGGGATGCAAGTGGAGCATATAGATAAGAATTTTAGTATCAATGTTGGTATGACTATTGCGAGAGATAAGAGGATAGAGTTTTTCAAGTTGAAAATACTTGATGGATTATCCATTTATACATCCGTGCCCGACATCTCGACCAGTATATGCCTTCAGCATATGACGTCGGACTCGGATGTAAAACGAAAGTGAAATATTTGCATGATTTCCAATACTTTGGGCAACAATCGGCCCCCACCTGCAAATTATTTCTTTTATAAAAACAAAAATACAAGTACAACATACATAAATACATTTATACACCTTCGTATACTTTTTATACACGTATACATGATTACACCATTCAAGTTTGTGAAATTTAAATTTTCTAGAATGCTATCAAATTCATAATGCCCTTCTCGTCCACTTTGGTGTGTAAACTGCATATATACCTTCTTTTTAAATAACAAACATAATCAGTTTTAATTGGATCTATAAGCCCTGTGGATGCTTCATATAAATACATTCTTTTTAAGATTATCATACAAATAAGCACATTTTATATCAAAGCTGACAATAAGTCCATTTTAATATACAAACAAATATGAGAAAAACATTCTAATAAGTGAAAAGTTTACAACTGGGCTAAAAGGTTTCCTCATATGTTTCACCTTTTCTTTGGTTATGTCCTTGGGCAACTAACCTAGCTTTACAGTGGTACAAAAGTATTTGCACACATACAGTTTTGTTTACAATTCATAAAAAATGCATTAAAAGTACAAAAATGAGCATTTTAAAAACACAATAACCTTATTCATCTAAACTAATTTTAAAAATACAATAATACAAGTAAAAAAATGTTTGCAATAAAATTAAAATATCTTACGTCAAAAAGTATTTGCACACTCAACTCAACTTTAGGAAATTTGCATTTTTTGCTAATTATTTGATAGTCATCCCGCAGTAAATAACATACGTAAGACGACTATAAAGGGAGGTAGTGTCGATACTTTATCAGTTGATTGTTGATTTCAATTTGTGATGGCACCTAAGGAATCTGAATTGCCGATCTCGTTGCGAGAAAAATTGTTTCTCTTCGTGAAAATGGCCTAAGTTATCGAGAAATAGGTAAAAAGTAAATGTTTACTTTTCTACTGTTCGGTACATTATAAAACGTCACAAAGAAAGAGGATCTACATCAAATAACTTGCGTTTCTGGACGCCCAAAGAAACTTTCACAGCGAATTAAGCGAAAAATTATAAGAGAGGCATCAAAAGTCCATTTGTTTTAGTGCGATAACATTAGCCAATGATGTCGCTTCAACATCTGGGGTTCAAAAATTATTGCCCAAAGTATTCGAAATGTCCTGCACGATGCAAAAATTTATGGAAGATCTCCAAGGAAAATCCTTTTATAAATGAACGAAATAGACTGAAGACACTCAAAATTCGCTAAGAAATATATCAATAAGCCAATTGATTTCTGAAAAATGTCATATTCTCCGACGAGAGTAAGTTCAATATCTTTAAATCAGATGACAGCAAATTAGTTTGGAGAAAGGCTTGCACTGCTTTCCATACTAAAATGTATTACCTACAGTTAAACATAGAGGAGGCTCTGTCATGGTTTGGGGGTGCATGGCTAGCAAAGGAGTTGGTAATTTGTGTTTCATTGATGGGAATATGACAGCTCGAACCTACAGTGGGTAAAAAAAGTATTGGCAAAATTGCCTTAATTTATTCATATTGACAAATAAATAAAATGTTATGCAATTTTTAGCTGTCGTAATTAAATACAAGACATCTTGGATATATAAAAATAGTAAAATTTTATTTTTAATTTGCATTTTCTACGAATTTTTCTTTTCAAAAACGAAAATTTGCATGTCAAAAAAGTATTGGCAAAGTTTTAACTGCTATGCAAATTTTGTTACATTGAAGTCACGTGTTTTCGACTGATAAGAAACTCTACCTATAAAGTCTGCAAAACTACCCCAAAAGTGTCAAGGAATTTTTTTTTGCGATTACTGCAGTAAAATGACTTCGAAATCGAAGGAGTTGGACGTTAGTGTTTAAAACACGATTATTAGGCTCAGAAATGAAGGGTTTAACTTATCGTGCTATAGGAGTGCAGTTCAATATAAGTTTATTTACTGTCAGAAGTGTTGTAAAAGATCAAGGAAGCAGGATCAACGGAAAATAAGACTAGAAGTGGACGACGTCGAATATTTTCTACAAGAGAAGAAAGTGCCATTATTAACAAGGTTAAGAAAAATCCTAAAATAAGTGCACCCCAGATAGCTAGAGATGTTGCTTTCACTTCATAAAAGACTTTTAGCGTAAAGACTATACGGAATGTTTTACACGAGAGAAGTTATTATGGAAGGGCAGCTAGAAACAAACCATTCATCTCGGAAATAAATAGGAGAAAGAGGTTAGATTTCGCAAAATCCCACGTTGATTTATCTGAAGAGTTTTGGAACACAGTTATTTTTTCCGACGAATCAAAGTTTAACATTTTCGGCAGTGATGGACGACGATATGTGGGGAGGAGGCCAAATACTGAATTGGAAAAAACAACATTTAACTGCTACTGTAAAACATGGTGGAGGCAGCGTCTTGGTTTGGGGCTGTATGGCAGCTAATGGAATTGGCAACCTGCATTTTATTGATGGTATTATGACAGCACGTACATATATTGACATTTTGCGCCATAACTTAAAAATCTGTGCCCAAAATCTTGACTTGGGAACATCATTCGTTTTTCAACAAGACAATGACCCCAAGCATACAGCGAATCTCACCCGTGAATGGCTGCTCTACAATGTTCCTCGTAAATTAAAAAAACCTCTCCTCAATCGCCTGACATGAATCCAATTGAAAATTTATGGCACCTGCTGGATCTAGAAATCAAGATACATAAAATTTCAAGTAAAGACGACCTCAAACGTTTACTCTTGCAAGAGTGGCACAAAATTCCTAACAGTACAACAAAGACCTTAGTTTCCTCTATGAGAAATAGATTACAAGCTGTTATACATGCAGAAGGTATGCATACAAAGTACTAAACATATACTGATTTTGTTTTCGCTCATAATTTTGTCAATTTCATAATTTTTGCCAAAAACTTTTTTTATCATGTAAATTTTGAATTTTCTCGTAGATTTTTGACTAAAAAATATTTAAATGAAAATTTGTTATATTTGTTTGTCTTTTCTCCTTCTGTAACCGCTATGTTAAAATAAAATTTGTAAACATACTTTGTTAGCAAATATGATCATTTATAGGCAATTGCGAATACTTTTTTTTTTATCCACTGTATATTGATGTGTTGCGAGATAACTTGCCATAAAGCGCAATAAAATTGGATATCAGTAATTCGTACTATTTTCATCAAGACAATGATCCCAAGCACACTGCCGGTATAACACGTATGTGGTTGCTTTATAATGTACCCAGAAGACTTGCTGCTCTAACACAATCACCAGACTTATATCCTTTGGAAAATTTGTGGAATTCTTTGGATTTAAAAGTAAGAAAAAAGATTTCAAGCAAATCTGCACTTAAACAAGCTCTTATTGAAGAGTGGTCAAATATTGACCCTAATGTTACAGAAAATTTAATTAAATCAATGCCAGCAAGATTACAAGCACTAATAGATGCAAATGGAATGCATACTAAATATTAGTTATTTGAAATATTATTATATTATTATATAAGTATTTGCACACCCGCATGAATACAAAAAAAAATAATATATTTTTTTTGTATTCATGCGGGTGTGCAAATACTTTTTGACACGAGATATTTTAATTTTGTTGCAAAAAAAAATATTTATATTGTATTTTTTTTCTGTTTAATTTAGGTGATTAAACTTATTCTACTTTGGCAATACCAATTTTTGTATTTCTTAATGCTTAATTTTATGATTTGCAAGCAAAAATATAAATGTGCAAATACTTTTTTGTACCCACTGTATATCTACAAATTACACCTTTTACGTCCTTTTAAGAGTATAGACCCATCTGCATTCAATTACTTTAGAATTTGTAGCAGCTGGTACTAGTTCCCATGCTTCCTTATCCTTCATTACCTGAATCTCATCAGCCATTTCCTCTTGCCATTTATCGTACCACAGGTTTCGGGTTCGAGTCCCGGCGGTGCCATGGATGTTTGTAGTGGTTCGAATCCATTTTAAACCGTAGGTCCCGGTCTGTTTCGCCTAACGTGTGCACAAGATGACCGTAGAGCGACAAACCAAACCAATCTTGCCATTTATCTGACTGGGGGAGACTTGAAAGCATCTCTAAAGTGTCGGGGGCCTAAAATTTCAAAATTAGACGCTTCTGGACGATTTGTTAGATGTTCTACGGTAGAATTAGAGCCAAAAAAATTTGTTTCATATTGTATGTTATTGTCCTTACAATATTTCTCTGCATCATTGTAAGATCGTAGTCTTAGTTTTTGTCCTTTTAACTTGATAGTAAATATCGTATTTACGGAATTACCCTCATTTTTACGGAAAGCAGCGTCTCTGTAAAAAGGAATTGAACTACACATGGCTTTAAAATAGATGAACTCGTATCAGGGACTGATTTATCTAAATCATCGCTGATTGTAGTCTTTTCAAGCCTATTTGAAACAGTTGAGTCGCCATCATAATCATATGAGGTAAGAGGCTCATTTGCTCTGAATTCTGTCCAATTTTTAGTTTTATTGTTTAAATTGGTAAAATTAAAAATCCCATTTGCTAGTCGTTTAGATTCATCAAAATGCACATTGCAAGTTTCAATTAGTTTTTGTTCTTCGAGCAACCAATTACGGTATCCTCTAGTTGATCGAGCATAACCTAGCCTTATCCCGTGCTTAGCACGTAAATCTAGTTTAGTTCTCAGTTGCTTAGGCGTTCCTACTTATACATGACATCCAAATACTCTAAAATACGACACATTCGGCGGGCCTGAATGGCCGAGTGGCTAGCGCTCTGGTGCTCGGTACCACAGGTATCGGGTTCGAAATCCCGGCGGTGCCATGGATGTTTGCAGGGGTTCGGAATCTACTTTAAACCATAGGTCCCGGTCCTAATAGGATCGTAGAGCGTTGCGGGAGGCATTGTTACTCAGCATCCGTGGCTTATCTTCAAATTACACGCGCCGCCTGGTTAATGCAAAGTGAGTACGTCTGTGCAGCGCTTGCCTTAAGGCATCCAAGACCAAGCTGTCTAAGTGTTTGCCAGCTGCATTAGAACAACAACGACACATTCGGCTTATGGCCAAAAAGAGTTATATTCTATTTTTAACATAAGAAAAACATGCCAATGTCTCTCCCAAAAACATTATCAACACCGCTATCATTAAGTATAGCTTTTACACAATCCATGGCAGTTAAATTAAAACGTGGTGTATACCATTTTGCTCCGGTGAATAAATATTTGTTTTTTCACAATTAATTCCCTGATCATTTAAGTATTTTGAAAATTTATTGTGACAAAATTCCATACCATTATCACAATGCACACTAATAATTTTACGATTCGAGACACGTTCAGCATTAGCTTGAAAAGTTTTAAAATACTCAAGAACTTGGGATTTTTCTTTAAGAGGAAAACAGATCACCATTCTGGAAAAATCATCAGTTATCGATAAAAAATATTTGGCTCCACCACGAGATTCTACTGGTAATGGACCACATACATACATGTGTAACAATTGTAATGGTTTAGTCCTTCTTATTCGACCAATAGGTTTAAACGAAATTCTTTTAGATTTAGCTAATTTACAGTTTTCACAATTTAATTTCTCCTTTTTAAAATTTGGTAAACCATTTACAGCAGAAACTTTACTAGTCTTAATCAAATAATCAAAATTTACGTGACAAGATCTTTTATGCCAAAGCATAACATGTCAAGAATGATGTGTGTTTATCTCTTTAACATTTGAAATTTCAGCATTTTTATATAAATTCTTAGTCATATTCAGGTTTTAAGAAATACAAACAGTTGCATCTTTTAATATAAAATAATTTATTGCCGTCTGGTGCAAACAACCATAGGGATTCCATCTGAACATTTAAAACTACAATAAATTCCATGTCAATTTAGGAGAATACATTACATTTTCTAAAATAATACAATTCTTTTTTGTACCATTCACATTTACATAAAATTTCACTGTACAATACTTTCTAAACCACCAACTGCTAAAGACATAGATTTACCAACAGTGCTTTGTAGATCAGTAAACAAATTAGCATTGTTACAAAAAATGTTAGTATCAAGCAGCAGTATCAATAATCCAATTAATTTTATCAGTTAATTCATTTATATTAATTTTTGTACCTAAAATTTCCTATTTATCATGGTTATTAAATCTAAACTCATTATTGTCCTTTAAATTACAGTTAAATACCTTTAAAGAATTAGAGTTAAGATATTTACAAATCCGTTTTAAATGACCATCTTTTCACAAACATAACAAGGGCCAATTTCCTTTTTAAATTTAGATTTAGGTTTATTCTTGCAATCATAAACTCTTGAATTATCAGAAAATTTGTTAATTTTATGGTTAAATACAAAGATATCAACACTACTATCTATTTCAACTTTATTCATATCAGTTTTAAGTTGTGTAATCCTATTCTTCTCTGGAATTAATTCCATTTCAATTTTATCTAACTTAAAATCTTTATCAGGCCATCTATACAAAATTTGCACTATACCTTGAAAGTCAGGTGGGAGTGCCCTTATCGATTAAAACGCAGAGTACATATCTTCGAGAGGGTGTCCAGCATCCATTAAACGCTTGACATGTTTACGGATTCTTGCTATGAATATAGCAATAGTATCCTTCTTGGCATCAAATTTTATTTGAAAAACTCGCCCAATAGGCGAATCACAGAAGCTCTCGACTTTGGCTCGAATTGTTCTTGAAGTAACTTCCTCGCTTCATCTGCATCTTTTAAGATTGATAATAAAGTATTGTGCTGATTATCCACGCCATAGTAAATAGTAGAAAACGCACGATCTTTTCGTTGTTTATATTCCAATCTTTCACGGCGAGTCGTGGTCTCCTCTAATTTCGGTCCATCGATAAAGGACCAACAGCCACGGTCCATTAGTAGAAACCTCATATTTTCTTTCCAGGTGCACCAATTTGTTTGGTTGAGCAAGGGGATGCGCTCCGTTCCAATATAATCCATATCAGGCAAAACGTCAAATATCCAAAATATACGCGTTACAAATATCAAATTATAATCCAATTGCTTTACTCTACTGAGCTGTCTGGACCCATAACCACTTTAGGATAAAATTGCCCAACATATTGGAAATCATGCAAACATTTTACTATCGTTTTACATCCGAGTCTGACTTCACATGCTGAAGGCATATAATTAATTGGTCGTGACGTTGTCACGGATGTATAAATTGATAATCCATCAAGCACTTTCAGCTTGATGTGCGGCTGACTGCAGGCAACAGTAACAAGGTCCATTTCAGAATATTCTGGTGTTTCACAGAAAATAGGTTTCATAACACGCCACAAATAAAAATAAAGAGGCGATAAATCAGGTAATCTTTGGGGCCGTGCGACGGGACTACCACGTCCAATCCGTCTACCCCCAAATCTGCTCAGATGGCCACGTACGAAAATTTCATAATAAGAAATTCTCATCGTGGGGAAACTACATTTGGCGTCGAATTTGAGCAGGAACATTGTTAATCAATTCAAAAAGGACCTCATCGCAAAAGATAAGATACGTGTGAGCTTTCATTAGAGATGGTAAGATGTATAGATCGGCAAAACAATCAGACATGATCCACACCCACACATTAAAGGCAAAGCGGTATTGTGTAACACCTGATCTAGTTCCGTGTGGATTGTTTACGGTCCGCATGTGTGTGTTGTGATTATTCAACATAACCTCACGTACAAAGGACGCTTATCAGTAAACAAAACAGAGTATGGGAATTACCGGTCAGACACACTTTTTTGAAGAAACCATAGTGCAAAAGCAACGCATCGTGGATAATCTTCCATCTGCATTACTTGGACTCTGTGAAGATGAAAATGATGTAAGCCTTCGCTGTGCAGACCTCTCCACGGAGTTGATGCGTATGCAGTTGTTGCAGCGTCAAGTGCAAGTACACTGGAGCCCGGATTCAACAGACCCTCTTTAAATTCGATTATTCGTGTTGGTTGCACACGCTAGTTGTCGAAATCATAACTCTTAAGGTCCATGTTCACACAGGACATTGTCTGTGTGAAAATAATTAACATGATTAATTAAATCAAACATCGAAGACACTTCTCAAAAGGCATCAATCAACCATTTTTAACTTGCTTTGCAAAGCATTTTATAGTTATAATATTTTGCACCCATAACTTCCTAAAAAGGACGGGCAGAAAGGCGAGTGTATATTAAGTTGGGTTTCAGAATTGAGAGATTTTGGTTTGAAAGGCGTACAGAAAACTTCCGTGTTAATTCCGGGGATGGCTACGATAAATATGTATGATGGGAAATTGTTCTGTTAGGTTAGACGTGGAGAGGAGCAGGGTTCAAAACGGTACAGACCACTACTTTGGATATTAATTTCAAATTGTGGTTGAAAAATGTAGGTGTAGTGTGTCAGGCGCTGCAATTCTGCACTCTGGATAAGGTTGACTCTGCTACGTCAGTCGCTCGCTAATAAACGATGTCAGGTCATAGTACCTGGAATTTGAAAATAGCACTTCTTTAAATCTAACCGATTTTGATTCATCCAGAAATGTATTAATTTCTCATGTTATAAAAAAATATTATTTCTATAAAGAAAATTTTTATAAAGAAATTTCCTTTTGAAAATTTCAATAAAAAAATTTCCTTTTGAAAATTTTTAAAAAAATTTCCTTTTGGAAATTTCTATAAGTCTATAAGGAAATTACAGACTTACAAGGATTTCTGTACATCTATGTTAGGACTTGTTACTTTCAAACTTCATCGTTGTCTTTTTAAAAATCATCTAAATGGCTAACCGCAGATCTCTCTCCTACCAAGACTAAATATTAAATGCAACTTGATATAATATGAAATAAATATTATCTATAAATACAATAATGTCTCTCATACTCTGGAAAATAGGTCTATCTGTTTCCCAAATTGTTAAATCAGGATTAAACGAGGAATTAAATACGTAAAAAAAAAAAAAAATTAATAATTGTTTACGAAAAAATGTTTTCCTGTTTTTCAAAAAAAAAAAAAGATATAAAGGAATTCAAATGTCGTTATTAAAAATGAATATGTATTGAAAACTCATTTTTTTCTCAAAAAAAATCTCTTTTTATTATCTTCTCTCATATTGCTTGCTGTGAATTCATGCCGTTAAAGAAAGTTTTTGTGATGCACACTTTCCTGTTTGAATGCCACAACACTGGAAATTATTTTTGCTACCTTTTTAAAAGTTCTAGCATTTTCTTTACTAATTTCAATATCCTGCTGTATTTCTATCCAATAACAGTTTCAGACAGTCTTTTGAAATTTAATATCCAGGGCATTGAAGTGAAAGACTGGATTTTTATCTGAATACCCCCATTTCTTCTACGTGAAATATTTTTCAGCTTTGTAGCTACCCTTTTTGCATTATTTCAATCAATTTCTTCGAATTTCTTGAAGTAGACTCTTTATCTGCAATAGCAGATTCCCCAACAATGCCATTATTGTGAATACTAATTCGTTATTTAAAACGAAGAACAGCACTTACGCTTTTCACTTGTTTCACCACCTGCGTTTTCTATATCATCAGTCTTCAAGTCACTGTAAAGGTTAAATGTTTTGGTTTGAATTTCCATTTGGCTAAGCGAAACTTGTTTTTTGATTTGCAGGATTCGAGTATCTTTGATTTTAGTCACTTTTTGTTTAATAAATAAGAAGGCATAATCATAACTTAAGACCATTGCATTTTTTAAAGAAATTTTTTTTACCCATAAAATATATGGGTGTTGTTTTGGGGACAGTCCCGGACTACATTCAATAATTCGTATTGGTTTATTAATTTTTTAAATTTCTTTCCCGGGCTTATAATTATGTAATTAAATATTTTTTAATTATTTCTTTTTAGCAATTAAAATACTTTAAGGATAACTTGTATATCGGCCAAGCTGATTAAAAAAATGTTTTTTTTTTCGTAAAGAATTTTTTTTCCCCCGCCTATCTCAGCAGACCATACACTCCCTGCATGAAGCTTAATAATATCGAGTTTTTGTTCTAATGGGAGCCATAACGTTTAATGGAAATTCAATTGCTTTCATTTTTTTGTTTTTCGCAATATTTATTTTGTTAATGGGATTAAAACTTTATATCCATAATCAATTTTACTGTAGATTTACGCGTCGGAAACTAATAGATCATAGAAGTTAATTTAACATTAATTTATATAAACAATCCCCTGCTTGTTCATACATACATACATACTTCATAATTTACATTAAGACTTCGAAATAACAGCCACCGAAATATAATTTCAAGTTCCCATTCTCATCATGTATTAGTACAGTTGAAAAAAAAATGAATCCCTTTATACCTTTTATAATTCTCTTTTTAACCACTAATCACTTATTTATTCATAGAAGGAGGTTCATACAAGATTGACTCTAAACGGTATAAAATAAAAATAATGTGCAATTAGTATTATTTAAATAAATAGTTTCAATTATTTTTATTGTTTCAAACGTTTTTTCAATTCATTTCCAATTTTTCGCTCTTGACATGCGTGGTATCGTTAAAAACGGCTTCAGAGGGAACTGCATGGTACAATGCAATTGATTAACAAAATTAATTATCATGTTTAATTAACTGCTAACTCGAATTTTTTTCTTAATTGGAGAGTTTTAGTACAAGCGATTCAGCGGGGAGGAAGGGGGCATAGTATGCCCACCAATTTTTGACAGAAAATTTCTATAATCTTTAAAATAACAGAAAAAGCTCCAATAACTAATATTGCAGTCATTTCGTTAATTAACTGCATACTATTTTACTTTTCATGCATAACTGTATAATGTTACTTTTCTCTTGCTAAGACTATTAAGAAAAAAACAAGGAAGCATTTGCTTGATTACATTGAGAAAACATTTGTAAACAATAAAAATAATTGAATTTGTATATTTAAATAATACTAATTACAAATTTTTTATTATTTTATCGCAATTATGCCACTTATATTCAATAAATCTTGGATGATCTTCATCCTAGTATGATTAAGTGAACAGCCACCAATAAAATTACGTCATATATATATATAAATTGGCGTTTTAAATTCTTAAGCCAGTGGCATCAAATAATTAACAATAAAGAACGTTATTTGTTTTGTCACTGCAACAAAATAAACATAAAGCTTTGATTCAAGGCATCTCTATTAAACATTTTTGTTTCAGATATGTATAGGAGTATGTCGGGAGCAAAAAAAAAAAAAAAGAAGTTTTATTTTTTTTTTGCACTCATTAATTATTGCTGCTTGATGAGAGTTAAAGAGTTTTCCATGTTTGTTGTTTAATAAAATTCTGTTTTAAAATAAAAAAAAAAACTATTAGAATTTTCAAAAAACTATTTTTTTTAACTTTTCGAAAAGGAATTATAAAATTATTTAGCATTTTTTAATCTTATAATGCGATTGGAATCAAAAACTTTTCAATTAAAAATAATTTAAATACGATAATTGTGTTAAATGGAATTAATAGGAATAAAATGGAAGTATTTGATAGTTACGAAGTAATATTTCAAATTATCTTATTTTTTATTAATAAGTGACATTTTTAAATGTTTATGATTTGGAATTAATTTGAAAGTAATTCATTTTATCTTAACTCACTATTTTAATTATTTTTCTCATAACAAATATTTTATAAACAGATTCTTTTTTACAATAAAGATATATTTATTTATTTTTTATTCATTTCAAATATTCCTACTAATGCTGTTCCTTTTTTGATGTATAATGAATATTACCTTCATATGGTCTTTTCGTTTTCTGATTCAGTGATTTTATGTATTTATGTATGATAAAATTTAAATTAGAAAAAAAGTTAAATTAAAAAATGTTAAATGACAGAAAATAATAGAATAACTTTAAATAACAGAAAGTAAATGTTATTTTTTTTTTTTGATGGTATGATATAAACAAATTCAGTTAAAATATATTATAATAAATTTTTCTTTGAAAACATTTCTGAATTCGAATATTTGAAATAATGTCTCAGCCGAATTTGTTATGAAACTTTATTTTTATTATTATTTTAATTTAACTTGCATTATGCCATGCCATGTCGATTTATATGCATTAACATGTATTGTACTTTTAAATATATATAAGGGAATAATTTTTTAATTTAATATTTAAATGGATTAAATTTAATATATTTAAATAAAAACCCAATAGAATATATATTTTTATTGTTAAAAGTAAAATTTTATTTTAGTTTATTATATAAGCCTAGAATGGTATAAGTTTAAAATGGTACCGTAGAAAAGATTTATTAGTTAAAGCGGTAAGCTTCTGATGTAGTGGAAGCATTTTCTAAGCAAAACATGTCTGAAAACACTGAATATCCCTGCTTTTTGCCAAGCATAAATATTATATATCCATAAACCGGAGATTCTGCATTAGATTTTAGGAAAAAATTTTAAGAAATGTACTCCTCGAAGCTCTATGGGTAAATGTTTTAAATCGTAATGGTCTGAAATTTGAAACTGAAATTGTTTCACTAAAATGGTATTTTTATAGCAAAGTGATAAAAAGCATCATAGCCAATGAGCAACGCTAAAAGTTCTAAAAGTTTTCCACATCGACATTTACTGGTGAGATTTCCAATAAAAATAGAGGTTATAAAATATTATTTGACTTCCTCCGTGAAAAAAAGAAAATTTTATTTTTTCTAGAAAATTATTTATTTTACGTGCAAACAATATCTACTTAATGAAATCGAATTCATTAAGAGGTCTCAAGTGTGATGCATTTCACACAGAGACAACATTTTCGATTTCCCATATTTTTTTCACTTAGTGTGAACTATAATTTTTCTTCAGTGGTTTTATGAGAAGTGCAATATACCGGATATTTTAAAAGATTTTATAAAATTAAAAACAAAAATTTATTATGAAATATTCCTATTAAAAAGTTAATGCAACTTTCAATAAGCGTAGGATTTCATACACAAATTCATATTAGAAACACGCAAATGTAATAGATTCCCAGACACATGAACATTATTTTATACATAATGTATTACTAAATAAAATGCAATAATTTTTTTAATTAAATAGTTTTGGTTTGAAAGCAAGGTATAATTAATGTACATAACCAATTTCTTCATTCTAGATATATTAGTTTTTAAAATATCTTGCCCGCTAGTTCAAATTATGTAAAATGAGAAAAAGCGTTTAAAAATAAAATTTCAGTATAAACTTACAAAAATAAAATTTATGATTTCAAAACACACCAAAAGAATAAATCTTTCCTTAATTCATAAGAAGGACTTCATGTTGAGCTAATTTTTTCCTTCTTTTTTAACTCTGTGGGCTTCAAATGATCATGTCTTCTTTTTTTTTTCAGTCACTTCTTTTCTCAGTTTTTCATAAGATTCAATTTGTCCTCGTTAAAAAGTTGAAAACATGCTTTTTCTATTTTAAGTTCATATTGCTACATTTTTGTCAAGTAGCTTTGTATACTGTCACTAAAAACGTATGTTGCTACAGGTGTAGCAATTCGTGCATTGCTATAACACAACCAAATGTTT
>BPLR01011930.1:0-37454 GCA_021605095.1 Caerostris extrusa | reverse complement strand
TTGAAAAGAGTTAGCTGTTTGCAAAATTCTGTTTCTTATCTTTCTTGATTATTTGGTTAATAATAGGTAGCATTGCTCAGTCACTATTCTTAAAGAAAACTGTGTTATGTTATTATTGAAAGTTTGTCCACACTGACAAGGCAGAAATGAGTTTTCGTTTATGGTAAAATGAGAATGTATAAGGAGTTGATTAATATTGATTATATTCCGTTCAGTATTGCCATGGCATGCAGTATGTTGCATGCTTCCGCTAATGCTCATATTATATTGTAAAAAGTGTTCCGATTTGCTGTTAGGGCCATCTATGCAATCCAAAAGTGAATATTTCAGTTAATGACACGAGTGTATTTGGAGTGTACATTGATCTTTATTCTAAATATAACATCCTATATTAAATCTTAGCCTTGCCACATTGCACATTTTACGTGATGCGAATTTCAACTATCTATGAAGGCAGAAGGATAGATTATAAAAAATAAATACAAAAATACTCAGTTTGACTTTGTGAACACTACAAAGAGAGCCTTTTCGCGCTGCTCACATACAGACCTTTTTGAAATTATGATGTAAAATAATGAGGAAACTCTACTATATATATGGTAAAAAATAATTAGGACAATAGAATTACCATGTGAATTTCAAACCAACTTACATAAAATATTAATATTGAAACTGTGGCAAAAGTAAATTAAATAGCATTAATTTTAGGTTTTGAAAGGTTGTTTTTAAATATTTTGTAAATGATTGATGTAGTATCATAATTATTTTTATTTTTCATGGCAATATTTGTAACATTTTACTGTATGCAATGTTTATAATACATAAAATTTGTGGTAAAAAATTTCAATGCTCCTTTGACCATATCTAATTTCTTTTTTATCTTTAAATTACCTGTCATTTAATTAAAAATAATGATTTTCTAAATGATAGTTTTACTAACTTTAGAAAACACGATAAATTAACTTCAAAGTGTCAAACCATAAAATTAGCATCTATAACTTGTTGTACAGAATTCAAGGTGAGATTACAATTTATTATTTTCTAACTTTTAGTTTCGAATATAATAAATGTTGAGCTGCTATGAAGTGTGAAAATACATGGTAATTTTAAATGTGTGAGTATATATAGCATAATTACTTGGTAATTTAGATTGTCATTGTCTAACTTCATTTCGTTGTTTGTATATAATTTATAATGTATACATATATATAAACATTTTTATTGTATGTTCTACTTCATTTGTATGTCATTTGTATACCAATTCAATACACTGATAAAATTGAAAAGAAAATAGATATTCTCTATGTTTGTATGAACCAACAGTAAAAAAGCAATTTCTGTTCACGAAAGCAAAAATAAAGATCTTAATTTTAAAAAATCAAAAACCTACTTTTTAAAAGCAACCTATAAAAAATTAAAAATATTTAATTCCTTATTTTCTAAAATTAGGTATAAGTTTCTAGAAGTTCTGTTTCCAATTCACTGTAATTAGTTTTAATATTACAGAAATATTTTAGCGTAAGCAAAAATCAATAATAATAATAAGCTTCTTAGACAATCTTTTCCTGGCATCTTCCTATTCTAATAAATGTCACCTAATGATATTCCCCCCACCATAATTTTCATTAAAAAATTTATTTCATTACATTTAAAAATCCGTAAACTGTACTAACTCGATTAAAATCACAATTTTATTCATTCTCAATCCTTGTCTCGCCTTCATTTATTTTAAGAACACTCATATAAAAAGAAATCCCCAAAAAATACTTAAAAGATAACCACCAGGTGGCGCTGTGACGGATTATCAAACTGGTCCACTAAAAAGAGAGGTGGCTGATATAATCGTACGTGCAGGATGTGCACCTAAGGAGAGGAAAGCACGATCCCAGCGATAGGAAATTGTTTTTAGCTCAACCATTTCTCAGAAAACACGAATTGCATTGAAAAACGTAGTTCGACACTTCACTGAACAAGCCACGCCTTTTATTCAAATACATGAGAATGCCATTGGTCAGCTGTATATTGATCCATTCAAATTATGTTCCGAAATGATCGTGCGCGAACGGCGCTTTTTGATGTAGCTCTACCGACACGTGAATTTTTTTATTATTTTTTATTTTTCTTTCAAAAGACAAAATAATAGGAATGTTTTATGAAATTGTCTCGTATTTTTATGGCTAGAGCGTGATTCGCTGAAACATTTTAGTAAGATTTTTGCTATTTATCCAGGAGCGTCATCTTTCGTACCAAACTATTGTTTATAGAAACACGTTCCTGTCATTTAGTTTTTTGTTTTTTTTTTGTTTGTTTTATTATTTTTATTTTGTTAGAATTGCGAAAAGAATAACTGCATTTCGCTTTTATTTCTTTATTCTGCATCTGAGAATATATTTTATTCATCATGATTGACAGTAAAGTTCGTTATTGTTTTTGTTTCTGAAATCTTTTATTCAATATTTTGCACAAATCGAATGAGATTGGTTTATAATTGTGTTAACCATTACAATAACTAATCTAAAGCAGACAAGGGAGAGATTTTGTGGGTTTTGATCAATAAATACTATTTACAGACTTAAAATGATATTTTAATGCAAAGAGGAAATATTTTAAATTTTAATAATCGTTTAAAGAATAAAGATTTCCTTAAATAAAATATTAAATTCAAATTTTTTATTTTCTGTAGAGGGAATGTTTTTCACAATATGAATAAAAAAATACCAAATGCTTTAGTCTATCCCTATAATTTTTTTTTTTATTTTGAATTATTCAAACAATTGAAAACAAAATTTGAATTTAAATGAATTGACCAAATAATTGACCCAAAAACTTTCTTTTAATATTAAAGATGAACATGAGTTAATTCTTCAGTTTTTATTAGCTGCTAAATGAAATGAAATATCCTTTCACTAAAGGGCAAATTAAATTAATTAGATAAATTATGTTTTTTGAGATCATGTTTTGTTGTAAAAGTTCAAAATGCTTATCGTGACAAATTGTTGAACTAAAAACTCTCATGATTTTAATGAAATAGTATTTTTGAAACCCTTTTTAGTTTTTAAAAATTTTTATTATGATCAGTCATTCCTTAGGTTTTAAACTTCAGATATTTAGCTTTAAATCTCAATTCTATATTTTTACGTTTCCAAAATACGAACGATCTAATGCGTCAATTGGAGCATTAAGAAAGTTAGCAAATTTCTTTGAACTTGTAAACATAGTTGGTCATGAAAAACAAACAATTTGTTGACCAACGTACAGCGTATAATTTTATATAGTTTTGTTTAACTTTTTTTGGACTCTTTCGTAAGTTTTCAATAAATAAAAAAATTTCCAATTGAATTGTTTTCAATTTTATTAAGCTGGAAAAAAACTAAACATTTAAGTACTCTAATTATTTTTTTTTTTAAAAAAAAAAACTCTACTATGAAGAACTTTAAAAAAATTCAATGAAATACAAAACTACATATAAAACTAAACTACACTCATTTAAAACCCCGTATAAAAACATTTTTATTAAGTCATCATAAGTGTATTTATACTAAAAGTATCATTGCTTTTCGAGGCTTTTTTTTTTTTATCATGACAGTAATTTTAACTTATATCTAAAAGAAACCCAACAGCAGGTGTTAATCGCAATTTGAGGGGAATGAAAAAAAAAAAATGAAAATCGTATGTATGAAAACCTTTACAAGTGAAGACAGACTTTTAGATAAACTTGACTGACTTCAAGTGCACATAACGTTTCAACGGAAGATACTAAATGGATCTTCCAGACAAAACTTCATGATAAAATTATGTTAAAGATAACATTACCTTCAAATTAAATAGTCCCCGATACTTTTGTCTCTTAAGATTAAATCAAGCAAAGATGGCCCGCGGCATTGGGCTCAAGATGAAGAATATTGGATTCATCAAACATCTTCCATCATTAAAAGGAGCAAGAAAAAATTTAGCAAAAGGCGTAATGATGGCAAGACAAGATCTGAAGCATCCGTTAATGTTCTGTTAATGATGACGCCGCATTGCAAATACTACAGCAGTGTGATGCGTACAAGACATTGCAACTGCGCCTAATTTCCAGTGTAGTATGCAGAGAGAGATATTGCATAATGCAACAGCCATTAGTGGAAACGTTGATATTCGGAACGCAGCGCACACAAATCATTTAGGTGTTCTTGAGGGCTGTGAGGCAATTCGGGGAGAATGTCTTTCTGTGAGGGCTGTTTGTTCTTCTTCTTATTAATTTAGTTTATTAAATCCAGACTAATCTAATTTTCACCTATTTGGAGATGAGCTTCAGATGCAGAATGTTTTGAAGATAATTTACTGAACATATTTTAAAGATCTTAACATTGTTTAATTTCGGTAGCAAAGGGTTCAATAATTTCATTTAGTATAGTACAATGCTATTAGAGAAAATGGTATTATCATTTGTTATTACACGTATTAAAATATTATGAATTTAAGACTAGCGTATACTTTTAATTAATTTAATTTAATATATAAATTGAATGTCCTGTATATTTAATTATCATTAAAACTTTTGAAATTTTGTATATATTAGGTGAGTAAATACGTTTATATAAATGATATTAGGAATTATTTTAACATGCAAAATAAAAAAAAAAAAAAAACATCGAGTACACCATCGTGGGGATGGAATTCTTGAAAATTTGGCAAAAAGTCGGAAAGCAAACGAAATAAATAACATTTTTATGGTATTATTTTATTTCTTGAAAAGCTATAAATCTTTGCACTCTTTTATACTTAGTTAGAGTTGTAAAAGAGGAATAGTTTTTCCCCCTGCACATTCACAAAAATTGAAAAATGTATGACATGTGCTTTTCACGGCTTTTTCATGTATTCGTATCTCTTAGTCATTATTTGAAAATTTCTGAATAGTATTTATCGCAATTTTATTAAATTGTTAGTAATTTAAATTGTTCAAATTTTATCGAAAATTTCGTGTGTAATTTTTCAAAATGGAGAAAAAAATTCTTAAGTTTTCCCCTTGTCACCCTGGAATTTTTGCATATAAATAATATCTATGATATTTGGCTAACAAAAAATATGAATAAATTCTTGCTCATAATTGCTTTTTCTTTATTGTCAAATTTATATTGGAATTGATTTATTTTTAAATTTTATATGATTCGCTAATTTACTAAAAGTCAATATTTCTTTTAGATTCCGATGCGATAGAGTTATATCCAATATTTGTCATCCTGAAAAAATCATGGCAATAAAATATTTTTTTCAAAAGATCATATTGTCAAAAGTCACAAATTTTCTGTTGAAAGACATAGGCTATATCAGAAATTGCGTGTGTGTATGTGTGTGTGTGTGTTTTTTTTCTGCAAAATTGAAAAAAGGTGATTATTGCAAAAGAATAAAAAGATTTTAAAGAATAAGACTTGGTAAATATATATAGAATATATAAGATATAAAATATAACCTTTTCATTCAATCTAAGGAACGAATTCAACGAAGGAACTTTCCCCATTTCTCGTCGCGTAAGATTGTCTAAGGACCTTCTTTGAAGATGATTCCGATAATACCAAACGGTTTAAAACAGAAATTATAAAAAAGAACTATAACTACCGTGATGTCTTTTGCAATATAAATGAGTTTAAGACAGGCAAAGGTATTAAAAGAATCCGTATCATTCTTAAGACATTGACACCGATACATTCAAAAACAATGATCCAACTACCAAACAACTTATTAAATATTATGGAGGATATATGACGTCCCTTACATTATAGGAAATCATCATTACATGAAATGGAAATAATTTCACATTTATTGATACTTATTAGACAAATATCTGAAGAGGCTCAAAGAGGTAATGTTTAAAGATTTTAAAATATATTTCGAACATTTTTTTTTTGAAGGTTTAGAGAGAGAATGCAATGAAGATATTTTTCACAATATGCTGATATCTCTAATCCATTTATAATAAACCTTGAGACGTCTTATTCATAAGAAATTTCATTTAACCCTAAAGAAGTTAACCTCTAAAAAATACGGAGGTTTCAGAGTGAAGTAATGACTAATTGGCAAATTTGTCTATTGATTGTGGATGGTGCTTTTTATTATCAGATAATATTTTTAACTTATTTTTAATTTTTAATTTTTTTTATCATCAATTTTCATGTTAGCATTAATTTACATTTTTCGTAATCCTTAATTTTAAGTTTTGTTATCAGAAATTTTTAAAATTTTATTTTTTAATTAAAATGAATGTTTTTGTGGTTGTTGTTTCTGATTCCCGATATGATCCAGATATTAGACAAAATCCATAAGCCAATAAACCTCTAAGAAGTCCAAGAACAGAAGATGTTCAAAAAAAAACCTTGTCCAATGTAAAATCAAGACAGTTTAAAATATGAGCGGGCGATGTTTAAGCAGCCTTACACTTGGTGCAGGTTCCAAAAATCTTTTGCCCTTGTTCAAAGGTGAAACTCCTCTAATGTCCACTGGCAAAACGTGATAAGCACGTTTGTTGGCTACTATGGTCTCAAAAGGCAGGGAACCATCAGGGCGATCTCTCGAGTACCAGTCATGTGCTGGAGGGACATTCCATAGGTCCTTAATTGTCTTCTCAAACTCAGAGAAGTAAGTGCGAAGAATATCTGACTGGGAAGTTTCCAATTTTTCAAGAGAATCCGCAATCTCATTGTCATTAATGCCGCCATGTGAAAGAATCCATTAGATGTGCACCTCAGAATTAAAAGCAATTTCAGGATGGAAATGCCAGCCCTGTCTCCAGTGTTTATCCAGTTACTTAGATGTTGAACTGAGGATTGGTTGTCAGTAAGTATCCATATATCCACAAACTCAGGCTCAACAATATTTTCAACATAGTTCAGGACTCTTCCGATAGAGGCGACCTAGCACTCTGGTCTTTGGTACCACAGGTTTCAGATTCGAATCCTGGCGGTAGCTTGAATGTTTGTTAGTGGTTCGGAATCAACGTTAAGCTGTAGGTTCCGGTCTAATTAGCATACAGTGTGCACAGAATGACCGTAGAGCGACAAACCAAGCAAATTTCTCGATAAAGATCAGTTCGGATCTGAAGACGAAAATAGAAATTCTAATTCCTGTTCTAAGTCTAAATACAACAGTAATATTCCTAATAAAGGTAACACTACCAGAATAGTCTTGGTTACTCTTGGTGCCATCTATATAAAAAAATTTTGCTGATAGAAACGTTTGAATTCATCTGAATGTTTGCCAATGGAAGAAGCGATTTTTTTCAAAATTGATAAAAATATAAACATGAAAAAATATTATTAATACGCAAATTTAGTCGTTTTCTTTATTAAACTTAAGAAAACGACTAAAGAAGTATATATAAACGACTAAGTAAATATATGTTTAATATTATCATTTATTTATAAGTGACAAAAACATACATTTCAAGAAAATTAGTGGATCTAGCAAAATAATTTTTTTTGCTAAAATTAATATAAAACAAGATATTTTAAAGATAACTGCAATAACATTAATATAGAATATATTATATGTTTCGGGTTCAAGTTCTGGAGGTGACATGGATGTCTGTAGTGGTTCGAATCCACTTTACTTATCATAGGTCCCGATCTAATATAACTGTTGAACGTAGGGACAACCCCCCCCATAAAAGCAAACATCTCCTGTCTCGAAATCTGCTAATATGCAGACAGTCTTGGCCCATCATGGGCTGTTTCCCCAATAAAGAAGAATATATATTACCACTAAATTTATACTTTCTCCTCATTTAAATTCAAAAAAAAATGAAAATAACAGCTTGATTATTATTTTACAGATTAAAAGGTACAATTGGGAAAAATAAACAAAAGCCATCTTGGAAGTTTTCCGAAAAATCAGGTAAACATAAAAATCAAACTGTTGTTCTGAGAGTTTTTAAATTATTAATCTTGAATTCCACATTCCTGAAAACATTTAATAAACAGTTTTCAGGGCTATTGGATCAAAAAAACTGATTGTTTGTTAGAAATCATGTTTTGCCACACTATGCAACATACATTTATTATGTTATCACAAAATAAAATAAAATATTGTAAATTAAAAATTGGCGTAGAATATATAATGCATTATAATACAATTATGTAGTTTGCATTATTAGGTACAAACAAATAATATACAATTTTAAGTTTGATGAATTTAAAATTGCTTTTTACTATAAAATTTCTTACAATAGTTATTGAGTAAAAACTTTTTAGCATTCTAGAGATTAAAGTAAAATTTTAAAATAAATTCAACAGTTTGACAAAAATTATTCATACATTTATAAAAAAAACTCAAATTATATTTTGTACAATGCAGTCGTTATGCTACGTTAATATCATTAAAGAAAAAATGTTAACAAATGAAATGAACAATTAATGAAAATTTTGACGGTTAAGTTTTAATATTAATTATCTATAAAATAAAAATTCAATAGTTAAAGATACTTCTTGTGGAAATTTCTGATAAAAAATGCCTTCGTGTTCAAGTTTTTTTTAAATTTTTAATGCAGCATGTTATGGAAGATTTTATTATTTAATTACAAATTTACAATAAAAATCTGATAATAAACAATTAAATTGAAGTTCTAGTGTAGTTTTTTATCAGATTGCAAATAATTTTATTTGAAATCAACAATTATTTTTATTTGTTTTCATTCATTAATCAACGAGAAAGTTCTACACTTTTACCAATTATCTGAAATAATAAATGAATTGAAGACTTTAAATATTCTAATATATTTAAATTATTCTATAAAAATAATTTTACTTATCTTATACTATATTCTACTATTGAACTTTATTGCTCACTTAAAAATTTTTTGTTGCAGTGAGATATTAAACCTTAAAAATAAAAAATGTGTTTAATTTATAAATTCTCTTTAAATTAAATGATGCTTTTTTTTTTATATATTATTTAATTTAGAAAATAATTTGCGAAACTATTATTAATTTCAAATATTTTTTTCCTATATCATGATAATAATTTAATGACTGATATAATTTCATTAATGAATTTACTCAATTTTCTATTCAACTTCACGAACTTATCTATTCAACGTCAATCAAACTCACTTCAACTCTAGGGATAAGAAGTTACAAAAATACGTTTTTAATGACTCAGCGGTTAATTATTTTGTCAGTTCTTTTTCTACCCAACCAGGAATTATATTCTGTTATAGTGGGAAAAACAAACAAAGCACATAAAACAATCAAAAGAAAAAAAAAAAACAAAAAAAAAAAAAACAGACGTCAATTTGGCACAATTCAACTAGAGTCACCTCACAGTAATTACGAAGTCGGTTCATGCTCTTCAATTTATTACGTTAAACACAAGTGCAGATGTTTTAACGCAAAAATCACCACTGTTTTTGAAAAAAAAAATAAATCAGCAATTAGACAAAAGGTGCTGGACAGATAGACAGGAAGAGATTTCATGCTGGGAGAAAGAAAGAAAAAAAAAAAAAAAACGAAAACAGAACAGAAATAAAAATAATGCGAGACGGAAAAGCTGCAAAATATTGCCTTGGCTTTGTGTACTCTAAGTCATATCTGCAACATAAATACCAGAAGCGACAAAAATCACCTGCCTTCTTTTTGATTTGCATAACAGGAAAATACGATCCATTTTGTGAGATGGCAGAATAAATAAATAAAAAAAAAAAAAAACTGTCCTAACCTGTTGATTGAAGATGATTCCCTTGAAGAGGGGAAAAAAAGGCCTGTCAGCTTCGAGGTAAATCTTTAACAAGACGGTCAAACCTTTTTCATTGTAATTTTTTTTATATTGATTTTTACCGATTGATGTCTGAATTAGTTTGACACCTGCAAAAGAAAGGCATGGTAAGAAAGGTTTCCGTCCAAACGTATCACGCGATTTAATAATTGCAATTATTTTACAATACATTATCATACCATAGTGGAAGTACGTAATAATTATAGCGGCTGAATGCTAGTAAGGTTCTTGCATTATAAAATGGATTATTGTCTTACCTGGAACAATGTTTAGAATTGTTAATTAGTATGCTTTGTTAATTAGTATGTGTCCGAAGTACCAATATATCTTCAGCAGAGACATTTTGAAAGGTGATAATGCCTATGTGTGTTAATTGGATGTTGTTTTATTATTTCGTCAGTAAAATCTAACATTTTGTTGACATGATTAGATTCTAGATGCATATTTTATGAGTTTTTATGCATATTTTCCCTATTACTTGCTTAACCTTTTCATTACTTATACAGCATAAATTCAGAAAATATGTGTCTAATATATACATATATGTGCATATGCATATATGTGTATAATTATACTTATTTTTGTAGGGGAATTTACTATGTAGAGTGGAATACGTTAATGATACAATGACTTCTAAAATTCTGATATAATGACCTCTGAAATACTATTGTGTCACTGAAATTAATGAAGGTCTATGAAAATTAATTAATGAAGGAGCTATGACTTCGGTATCATTCTTATTTAATGACAGTTGTAATTTCTTTATTAAATTTTGTCGTTTTATACTCAATTTATCCTTTGTACATTAAGAAATCTTCAACGACAATATCTTTTAAACTTTTTAGAAAGAAAATTATTTATCATATCTGTATTTTTAGAAATTTCTAACTAATAAAGAAAAGAGAAGCTTGTGAAATCATTTTTCTAAAAATATAAAAGTTTAAAAGGCTAGCCAATTTTCTGGCTCTCGGTGCCACAGGTTTCGGGTTCTAGTACAGGGGGTGCTATGGGTGTTCATAGTGGTTCGAATCCATTATTAACTGTAGGTCTCGTCTGTAAAGCATTGAGCATGGGGAAGACATCTCTACCCCGTAAAAAAGAAAACAACTCCTGCCTCGAAATCTGCTAGTAGGCAGACGGCCTTGGCCCACGATGGTGAAGTTACGCCAATGAAGAAGATAATAATTTAGTTGTATTAAAAATTGAATTTATAAATTTTATGAACATAAGCCTCTATCTAGAAATAAAAATTCCTTTATTTTTATTAATATTTATTTATTAATCATTATTAGTTATTTATTATTTATTTATTCCTTTATTTATATTTGAAAGAGATAATAACAGATTTGGTGCTAATAAATAAAAATCTTTTTACTTATTTTTTAAAAGAAAAAAAAAATAGCGAGACGAAATAAATTAATGAAATAGAGTTCAATTATTTTTGTTTCCTTTTCCATTTACATACATTTTCATTTCAATATTTTAAAAATCTGCCCACAGCAAATCTGATTCTACGATAACAATACACATAAATCAAATCTCACGCATCATTAAAAGAATATAAAACAGGAAATAAAAGGGAAGCAGAAGTTCTGAAAATTGCGATTTTTTTTTTTTCGCTTGATCATTTGATATTTAGATATGTTTTTTATTTTGCAGTTTCTCAGAATGTGAAACATGTCTGTTAATTGCACCCAGTCTGGCTGCTTCACCCAACTAATCGAAACACAACTGACCATCTTCACCATCTGCCACAAGAACATCCGTTGTGCACCTGGAAAAGGATAGGAATCAATTTGCATAACTAGGTCTGTTCATTTCAGACACAAACCGTTGTCTAGACATAGTTGAAGGGCGTTGTCCATTGCAAACACAACATTATTACGTATTAGCATATTATAAGCAAAAATGAAAAGTTGGCAGCTCATGTTTTAAAATGACTTTCGCATCGGTGTTTCTTTTAATCTTGAAGGATATCGTAGCTTCTCCCAGCTTTAAACAGATGGTTCCAATTAAGCTAAATTCATGCAAATGCAAGCTCGGGGAGATTTACGTGATTTGATATAGGAAATAGAATGCGTGTTCTTCTCGTGAAATGGCTCTTTGTTTACGCCAATGGTGACATTTATTGTTACTGGGTAGGATGGGCCAAGCTGAAAAATTTCAGTCACGACTAAATGTTCTCGGACAATTTGTCGACCTGAAAAGCAAAAAAAGGCATGATAAGAGTGCTAAAGCTTGCATTTTTACAATATGGCTATCAAAGCCAACCCAAAAGAAGATAGTGAGCAATAAATATTCTGAAGCGGCTTCTTTGAAGTTAGAGATATGGTGTTTACTTTCTCATAGTTAAAAGGAAAAAAAAAGTGATTTACAAAAAACGATAGTATTTCAAGGTTAGGAGGAAATCTATGACTTTTCTTCTAATGTGCTTTCTTAAGTCTGTTATTAAGATAACACAAAAGGGAGGGGGGGGAGAGGAAAGAATTTTTTTTTAAAATTCCTGAATAAGTTTTAGAAGAACAGTCTTACAGTCTTTTCTAAATTTCCACCCCACTGCCTTTAGTTCTGACAATTGTACTGGCACTGGATGATATGTTATTTTCCATTTTGATCTTTTAGTACATTTGTCTTCAGAGAAAATTTGCGTATAAAGAGCATTTTAGTAAACTATTTTATGGTAATTTCTATTCTTGTACAGTGTCTAATTAATTTTTAGTTAGCATGCACATGTATATAATTTAGAATAAAGAGATGAATTTAAATGTAAAGCTTAATTGAAAATGTTTCCTAAATATTATTTCTGCAAAAACTAATTCTAAATTTTCTAAGTTAACACTAACAATTCAATTTACTTTTCCTTATACAAAATTAATGAGTATGATTTTATATAACTTGTTATTTTAAAATATAACAATATGTACATCGAAATTTCATGTTGTTGATAATAATACCTTTAAATGAAGTTGCTATGTGTGGTAGTACTGGAAAAGCAGATACTAAAAATTATTGCAGTATATAAATGCTAATTGTATGATTGGATTAATAAACCAGTACTTCACAAAAAGATTGTTTCTTTCTTTTTAAAAACTGAAATATCTTCTGCATAATTATTGGCATAAAAATAAATTATGAAAAGCAACTGGAATTCGAATTCTAAAGAAGACTTTTCTCTTTAAGATTAACACCATAAAAAGTAGTTCATTATTTTTACAAATGGTGTTACCATACAGACTCATTTTTCATTAACAAAAATTGTTAATTTACTTCATTTTATCACTTAAGAAATTTTTAAAAACTATATTTTAAATATGTCTGAAAATAAATATATTGCTCAAGTGGTGTATTTTCATGATACTTTGATTCTACCGAAAGTATAAAATTATTTCACTTTTTACAATGCATCTAACAGAAAGTTCTGGTTTGTCCAAACACAGAGAAGAAAATAGTATATTTTCCTGTAGTAATAGTTTAAAGAGAATAGTGATTTCGTTAGTAATAGTTTCAATAGTAATAGTTTAAAGAGAATAGTGATTCCGTTAGTAATAGTTCCAATAGTACTAGTTTAAATATAGTATATTTTACTAGAGATAAGAAACTTCCTAATCAATAAATGAAATTATTTTTCCATTCTTTTTAATGTCATATTATTATTTTTAAATTACATTTGTTAATGATTACTTTGTTTTTGTAGTTGCGATAGTAGCATTTCAAATACATCACGTATTGCTGAAAATATTTAGTACAAAAATAAATGTGTTTTATATGAAATTAAATCCATCTGTGATATAAAAAAAAATAGGCCTAACGGTCAGAAAGGACATTAATAGATTGGTTTATTTTCATATTCTTTTCATGTTTCAGTAATAGTAATTTCTTTTATTTGGCATTTTCTAGTTACAAAAAAATAGTAACCTATAATTTATATAATTGGAATGACTAATGAGCGTTATAAATAAGATTAGCTTTAATTTTATGCAGTAGAATAGCTTAAAAAGTACCGTTATAAGCTACTGCATTCGAATGAATCTCAGTATTAGCATATCATAAGCAAAGAAAATATCGCCTCAACGCTTTTTAAGTTTTGTTTTTTACAGGATATCGTATATCCGATAAACGGATGCTCCCACTTAAAGCTAAATTCATGTAAACGGGAGATAACAGGATTTGATACACAACATAGATGGTATTCTGAGCATGAAATTGCTCTACGTCCATTCCATTGGTGACAGTTTATGATGTCCCAGCGAATTGGTCAGACAGAAGAATTTTAGCCACGGTTAATGGTTGTTGGACCAATCACAGGCTCGGATAAAACGTTATAAAACGGCTAAAACCTAGAATTTGAATTAGGATGCTTGGTAGTTTGACTCAAAAGAAAAAATAACACATCATAAATATTTTTGGGCGGCTTTTTTCAAGTGAAGGAAGTAATACTTTTGTTTTCCCATTTATAATTTGTTATGTAAATAACATGGATTGAATAAACAAATTATTTGCAAACAAGAAGAACAATTTATGTCGTCATGACAAAGATATAAACTTAAATCATAATTTTTCGGATTATATAGTAAGTTTAGAAGTAATTTCTGGTTGGCGAACCGGAAACTTTTGAGGAAGTCGTAATTTTAAATTTTATCAAAATTATTTCACATATACTGTGAAAAATCACGGGAAATAATCAAATTTAAACAAAATGCTAAATAATCATGTAAATTATGAAATATGAAAATGAGACAGAGGCAGATAAGTTCCAAAAGTACAAAAATAATATATGTGTCTAAAAGATAATATATGTGTCTTTATGAATGCGTAATAGACACTAAAAATTATGTGGAAGAACTAAATCTATTATTACATAAAAAGGGAAACGAAGAGATATAATTTTTTAAAAATCCATATTGATGGTTTGTTTTTATCGAAAATACACATATCCCAAGATATTAGAAAGGAAATTATATAAAAAAAACAACTCTACAAGAATTTTAACCGAAAGGTTCATCAGCACTTCCCAATGGATACCATCACATGTTGCAATTGATGGAAATGGAAGAGCAGATCTTAAGGCAAAAAAAAAGTGTCTTAACAGAAGAAGTTAAATCATCGCATATTGTCTTATTCTAACACCAAAGTCTTGAAACAATTGATAGAAAAAATTATTAGAAAAACTCGAAAACAGACTGTTGCCACAAAAGAACTGGACATCCTGGGCGAATATCTGGCCAAAATAGGGATTGTGAACTCCAATATATGTGTTTTATGTAAGGCAAAAAATAAATAAGGTCCTATCTATTTGTTTGCTTCGGACTAATGGTCTCTAACTTGCAATAGAATGGTGATTTGTGTATACTTACTGAAGGGCCAGAGAAAAACATATCCTGATTACACGCACTTTTATTATGGTGCTTCTAGATTTTTTAAATTTTTATCCTGGAACATTTAACTTGTTTTTAACTGTTTTTTTTTGTCATTTTTGTTAAGGATGTCTGGTCTTTTCCCTTTGTAATTTTGATTTGTTTATATGTTCTTTTTGTTTCTACGTAAGTGGCCAAATTTATATTGATTGAGTTCCAATAAAGTCATAGGTAACAACAACAGATTTATTTTGTTGACATTATATGCAAACTTTTTGGTTTTTAAATTTTATATTTCTGTATAATACTAATTACATTTTGATAAATATTTTTATGATATATTAAATTAAATTTTTCATCAAAAGTAATTAAATAAAATATAAATACTTCAATTAAATATTAAGTAAGAAACCAAGAAAATATAAAGGTTTTAAATATTTAAAGCTTTGTAATTTACTTGTATATGCTTTAAAGGAAAAATACTTATTTTTAAGATTTATTTGACAAATAAAATGAATGTTTTAAAACTATCTAGCAGTTAAATTTATTTCTCAACAAATAGACATTAGCTGTTACTTTATAAAAAGAAATTAATATTAGTTTCATCCAGATAAAAGGACACTAAACTACAATTATTATTAATTCACATCTAAAATTTTTCTGCAAAAAAATATTTCCTATCTTCATTGATTGTAAGCATATGCATCTTTGTTAACTAAACACCATTTAAAAATAATCTAGTTAAAAATTAATTAAAACTATTAAACTACAATTATTAACTATTTAAAATTACAAGAAAACACCCAACAAAGTATTTTTCAAAATAAAATACAAACACTTAGTACATGCAATTTTTAAATATTTTGAAAAAGTATAATAGCTAAAAATTATGTCGAAAATTAGCGTCTTTAAAGATACAATAAAAAATAATATGTTCTGCATTATTTGCTTTCACTTGAAGATTATTATTATTATTTTTTATTATTTTGTGAAATAAGAATCACAGATATTGCTTTTTTTTAACTTAAAAGAAAATAATAAAATAAATGTCAGAGAAAAGTATTGTGACATCCGAATTATTAAGAAACTAAAACTTAGGTAATAAAAAATATTAGGGACGGATTTTAAGAGTAGAAAAATTATTAATTTTTTTGTAAAAATACAAATTTTTGGCTGTTAAAAATATCGATTTTATAAATTTCAAAAACTTTAATAATTTATATTAACAAAAATTGATATTCAAGCACAATAAAGATATTTACTGAGTAATATATGAATTAATTCTATACAACCAAATTTTTTCATCCCTCTTGATTAAAAAAAATTATAAAATACATAATGATCTAATTACAATTTTAATTTACTTGTCAATGCAGTAAATGAATCGTCAATTTTGTAATTTCAGTCTTGCATCTGCTTCAGCAAGAAGAAATCTTCAAAAGGTACTTCAACGAGAGCACACAAAAATGGACAAACACTTCAAAATATTTGAAGTTAGACAACGACATGCCTTCCATTATCTCAGAATGGCCTTCCTCCAATTACTGCCTCGTTAGGACGAATTGTGGTTAACCCAATATTAGGAAGCATTACACCTAATTACACGTCCCTACATCACACACAGATGCCTTTGTTCCGGCACCAAAATGAATGTCTTTTTTCTTAAGCGCAACTACACGAAAAGATATTATGAAGCAGAAGGAGACCGAAGGTGCCAATGCTAGAATAGTTTTCTTTATGCGTCTGCCAAGAAGGTTAAGCATGATACATGTTCTTTTAAGGATTTAACTGAGGTTAAACGTTTCTTGGAGATGCAGTTCTTTTTCTTTTCTTAGCTTTAGAATGGTTCCTTGCTAATCATGGATGTTAATTGATTGCAAAGATTCCACATGAATTTAATTTTCATGGACGGAGCCCATCCTGAGTATAAAATGTTTTATCTTCAGAATCAGACGTTTGATACATGATAGCACACGTGCTGTTGATTGCAAGTTGTTGCTATAAGTAATCACGATTTAGGTATTTCTATTTTTAATAAGCCTATAAATTAGTCAAAATTATGAAAGATTGTTATCAATTTAACAAAATCATGATACATTGAACTTTTGTGCTATAATTCATCTTATGGTATTTTTACGCTGAAGTGGTTAGAGGTTCAACAATTTGATCTCAACTGATAGTTGATTAAAAAAAACAATTTTTGATAATGTTGGCATCATAAAAATAAAAGGTGACTGAAGTAAAATATTTTTACCTTCTTATTTGTAAAAAAGGCAAAATATTTAATGTTCATTAAGACAAGATACCATTTTTTTTTTGCACACTGATTCGTATATTAAAGATTTATATAGTTTATTTTTGTCGGTATAAATATCCCAACATAAGGAACTACCGCATATATTATAAATGAAATACAGATTTACAAGCGAGGATTCTGATGCCATTTCTCATTAACGAAAGGACATTTATTTTAAAACAAATTTTAAAAATTCTTTTAAATATTAGAATTGTTTTTACTGGCCTTAACAAAAAAAAGTTACCTCATTTTTATTTTTTTAATTAATACAAGTGTGAATTTTAAAGCATCCCAAATTTCATTTCGATGATATTCATTTTTCAAGTAAAATTGGCTCTCAGGGATGTCAGCGCATTTTGAAAAAGTTTTAGAAAAGGCTTTGTAGCGTGGAAAAAAATTCTAATATAAATCCCAATATTTTTTTCATATAATATCAATGTGCTTCTAAATATAAATGAAATAATACTTTCTTTAATGTTGACATCCTTTCCTTTTTCCGTAAAAATAAAAATACAAGGAGATAGAGAAAGAACATCACAAAAATGAGCCCACACGAAAGAATTTTCAGATATAAAATTATGAGCCACCGCTTTTTTAGTTTTACATTTTAATGACATTTAAAAAGTCGCGTGGCTTCAATCTCAGTTTGATTACGTCGTTATACTCTATTTGATATTTAAAAAAAAATTTTTTAGTTGTAAGAAAACAACGAACAGCCTTCGAAAACTGATTATTTTTCATCATAGCTGTGGTAAATATTAATTTGGCGATATTCAGAATTAATATCTATTCACGATGCAGTATGCGATAAAACACTTTAAAGGAGAAAAATTGGATCGAAAAGAAGTTAAGAAAAAAAAAAAAAACCACCTGGCAAAATTAACTCAACGGGATCAGAGATTTATAGTCAGAAAATTTATGAAAAATCCACAGTTGATCATTGAAAAATTTTCTACAGAATTTATTGAAAAATGTTCTATTTCAATTTCACCTAAAACTATTTGACGAGTGATTATATCAGTAGCATTATGAGACATACAGCCTGCAAAAAAAAAAAAAAAAATTAAATTCAAAGATATAAAATTTAGATATTTCTTTGCGAAATAGTTGATAAATAAAAAATATTGTAAATGACAGCAAATTTAACATTTTTTGGTTCCTATAGAGGTATGGAATAAATGGAGATGAGACAATGAGGAACTTAAATCTCAAGAATTTAGTTGGAACAGTAAAGTATGGTGTCCTTGTGGGGACTGTATGTCAGCATTAGGACTAGATAATTTTTGTATTTATTGATGGCATACTGAATCATGCGCTTTATTTAAATATTTTAAAATCAATTAAAAATTTTCAGCCCAAAATTTATATATTGAAAACAACTTTTTTTTTTTTTTTTATCAAGATAAATTTCCTAAGTCCCCTCTAGTATTTCTATAATTGTCTCCGAGTTCTGAAAAAGTCTGTTGACAGATGTTAATTGTCCATAATTCTGAGAGAACTTTAAGTTAGAGTACGAAGACATGACACTGAAAACTAAAAAAAACCGAACTAAAAAACAGTAATGGTGGAAGAATTGAGGACCATAGATTCAGAAATTACAGGAAAAAAAATAATAAACTATTTCCAAACATTTAAAATATTTTTGTGGATGATCTTACTAAGTAGTAATTGACCAAAATATTACATTTACTAATGTGTACAAACTTTTTTTCTTAGTGTACTAAGGTGAAGAAACGTTTTCGTTCTTTTTTTATTATTAATTTTCTAAGAAAAATTATTAAAATATGTAATGGAATTTTGTTAAGAAAACTTACATATATTATTAAAAAAAATTGTCATTTAAAAATATTAATTTTTATTGACGGAAAGAGCAATATTTTCATTGAAATTCATAAGCTTACGAATACTTTTGAGACCACTATAAATAGTCATACTAAGAAAAAAAAAATACGCACAAAATTCTTGTTATTGTTCAAAGAAAGATTATAATCATGCACTCTATCAAAATTTACCCTGTTCTTGAATATGTCATTGTAATTAACAAATTGTTCCTTTCTATAAATTGTCGAGATATTTCACAGGTTTTTCGAGATTTTTATTTCCTTTTCATTACAAGTATCGAAATAAAAACAGTTGCATTTTTTAATCATTGCTGCATTACAAAAAATGTGAAGAATCTTCAATAAAATTGCAGACCAATAAAAAAAAAGAATTTTCCTAAAAATAATTTTACTTAAGTATATAATAAATAAATTAAGTTCATTTATATAATAACCAAATTCTGATCATGAGCTTGCAGCTACGTTAGGTTTAAAAATACAATAAACTACTATGGCAACAAAGGCAATCAAATATTTCACGCCATAAAAAAGAAGAAAAAATACGCTTCAAAAAAGAGTTTTTAGTGAATATTTATTATACGAAAATAACTTTGTTGATACTAATAACCGAACTTATAAATAAAATTAAAATTTTAATCTAATTTTTAAATGTTAAATGTTAAAATATTTACACGTAATTGTGGTCAATCATCTATGACATCAAGTATGAGAGAAACAGCAAACAGAATGCTTTAGTATTAAAACTTTTAAAAATTACATTTCATGCCATAAAAATGATAAAATATAAAAAAGAGATTTTGAAACTTTTTACAGAGAATACTCCTTCTTATCTAATAATTGTTTTAAAAAAACCAATATATTCAACATGTAAACATTAAAAGGATGATCTTACTATTTCATTAAAACACAAATTTTGTTATATATATACATATAACAAAATATATACTAATTTACTAATAATTAATTTACAAAATATATACTAATTTACTAATAATTAATTTACTAAATATATACTAATTTACTAGTAATTAATTTACTAAATATATACTAATTTACTAGTAATTAATTTACTAAATATATACTAATTTACTAATAATTAATTTACTAAATATATACTAATTTACTAGTAATTAATTTACTAAATATATACTAATTTACTAGTAATTAATTTACTAAATATATACTACTTGTAATTTGAAAAGATTGCCAACAAAATTAATCATAATTCTATTAATAGAAATGGCCAAAGCAGTATTAAAATAATGATTTAAAACATAAGCAAAATTAACAAATGCAAAAGAACAAATTCGTTCTGAATAATTCATACTGGGATACCAGATGACTGAACATATAGTTACTGCCACTGATGGACATGAGAAGGTGGCAAAATTTGCATCCAGCAACGTTTGTGCATTTCGCTTTTTCCTCATTCAACCATACAAAGCGACCACTTTCACGCATTTCAAAGTGACAAAAGTGATAATTTGCGAGGAAATATCATTAACTTGTCTAACTTCAGAGCGTCAAACTCGTCCGGTTCGACAGATCGGATATATACTTGACAGGTTGTGCATAGTAATAGGCCCACGACTTAGTGGAATCGACCAAAGAAATTGAAGACATATTAACACTAATCGAATAAGAAGACACTTAATGAAAGCTAATGACTTGTAATGATTGTCCTGCAAACTTGCAGTGGTATGATTGATGGACGCGCCCAAGTTAGCACAGATGGTAATGCAATGTCAGCGAATCTCATCACAACGTTGGAATCATTGAAAGACAAACGCTTAAGCTGCTCGATAAAATGTTTCAGATTATTAATGCCTGTTGATTATTGTAATAATGAAGTAATTGAGACATGAATGAGACATATCATATTTCGTAATGAAATCAATTTTATGTTAGATGAGATGTAAATTGATAAGTATTTACTGTTTGGGAAGGTATAACGAGGCAATTAATCCATTTTTGCATCAGTTAAATGAATTTTTTCCGATTATTAATAATTACAAATATTACTTCTTGTGCTAGTTATTTAAGTACGATTCTTGCGGTGTTTAAAATTTAAAGTATAATGTATTTGCAAGGAGTTTCATCTATAAATGAAATTGAAGTTATGTTAACTTCGGAGGAGTGGCCTGATGGACAGTAAAGTGAGTTTCTGAATTAAGAGATCTTGATAAATCTTAACCCTTGCTTGCTCAAAATCTAGAAATATTTAACGGGAACTAAAGGGGTTAAAATATGGGAACTTTCAGATCAGTTTCTCTTAACTGAGCTGAAAGTTCCCGTATTTCTGCCAGCAATAAATTTACAGGAAAGTTAATAAATTGCGTTCAAAGAAAAGCGATGAAGACCTGCAAATCCCTCAATAGCATTTCTGGGTGTTTTTAAGTTGAGGACGCTACAGTCAATCTCTCTCTCTGTATACTTTTGTGGTATCTAGGGAATTTAAAAGAAGAACATGCTGTATTTTTTTGCATCACCTTCAATGTACATTATGTACAGTATTTATATTTATAACAGCTATCCGTAACTATCTAATTCTCTATCTGAATTCTACTACAGCTTTCATTTCTCACAGTTCTGCTCAATTTCTGCCGAAGTTCTCCCTGAATTTTGCTGCTTCTTAGTTCGAAAGAATCTTTATATACCGGTTGTTACCTGAAGTCCCACTGATTCGATCTACGTCGGTGGCCCTAGACACTATACATACTACCCTTTAAAATGAACCTGGAAATTCTACTACCAGACGTCAGCCCACGTGGTTGATGTCTGCAGTAGAATTTCCAGGTTCACTCAAATATTGTGGGTAGGTTGCATTTTTATGACGCAAGGCCCAATTTTTGGCCATGTTGCAGCAAACAAATGGTTCCCACGGTCATAAAACCTATTTAGGGGTTGTAAAATAATTAGCGAAAATCCTGGGGCCGCTGTCCTGCGACGAATTATGAATTGCAATGCAATGTTACAGATTTGACTATCCTGAATTGTCACTAACCTCAGAGAATTTCAAAAGCACTAAGTAAATCACATTACTCATAAATAATACATTAATTCGAAAATAAAAAATGCTAACAAAATTTCACTAAATTCGAGCATAAAAAAAAAACGATATAAAACAAGTATAGGGGATTTAATACATATAAGAAAAGCATTAAACCATGTTGCAAAAACATTTCATCATAGATTAAGAATGTGGATCCTTGATTTAGTTTTTCGCATAGAAAGATCAGGAGGATACTTTGGTGCCCTAGAACGTCTTCGAATGCGTCTATTAGGGTTTGAATTTCCCTTTCAGCTTATAGTATGACAATGAGATCGTAAATGTTTGCTGTCTCCACACACCAGTTTTTAAACATTGTTTCCTCTACCTATCAGTGGGTCCATTTCCAAGAGAACTTTTCTTACGCATTCTGCTATGCTATTGGTCCCCTCTAAATTTCTTAGTAATATAGAAGAGGTTACTTCAAAAATTTAGATCGTTCACGTTCACTCTTCAGGAATGTTTTTACTGGCCTTTTTACTCTCTCATAATCATTAAGTTTTTCTATTAATTTTTATAGGAGAAACAATATTGCTCCATTAATCCACATAATACTGCCTAAAATGAGTCGGGATATATTTTTTTTAATTTGATCAGCGGTTACTAAATCTCTTCATTTATCAATCATCGTTATATTAATTGTTGATGTCAAACATTTAAAGTACTTATACAACATGATAAAAGTCTCGCCAAATATTGCCTTGGATCTTCATATGTATTGGAAACGAATAACGGAAATTTTTGGGTGTCAATCATCAATTTTTTTCTTCTGATTCACGTACAATTAACTTATTTATTTAAAAGGAAATAGTCCCAGAAGTTATGAGGTTCCTTCTTTTTCAGTAAAGATATACGACAAGCTTACCTCTCAAAATGGATTAGATACAGAATGAACGTATTCTTCAATATTGAATTTCTGCAATAAATTTCTAAATTCTTCAATAGAAGTATTATCCTGTCCAATATGAGATTTTGAGTTTTCCGCTGCTATTCGTAATTTTCAAATCCTAAAAGTATCTTTTAGCCGTTCTTCCTTGCCGTTAGTAATTGTGTTCAACAACTACTTTAAAAAACTCCTCATCACATTTAAGAATAGCATTTCTTATAATCTATAATTCTAACATCGTGTTGTAATGTAATTGATAACACTTCACGCAAAATTTTCAGGTCTTCCTTAAGGTCTTTTGCCAAATAAGATAATTTAAATTTCTTATATTTAAATTTCAATCACAAAATAAAAATAATTGAGATTCACTCACAATTGGACATTAACTTAAGAATCAAAATATGAAAAACATTCAAAAGTGTTTTAGGGAATTTCTCCATGGGTGAATTAAAAAAATCAATAATCTCGTGGCATAAAATATCTGCATCACACAGACATAAAACAAATCAAATGGCTCAAATAAAAAAGAAACATAAGATATTTCTTTTTGAATTCATACTTTGAATTGAAATATATAAAAAATTACTTATATGCTATTAAAAATGCATTTTAAAAGCAAGGCATAACTATATAAATTGAGATTAAATTTAACACAAACATAATATGAAACGAAAATTATTTGTCAATTAAAAATCCAAAAATGGATTATCTGCAATTTACACTATCTTCAGATGAATGTGAAAAACAGACGTCGTGCCTACTTCAAAAACCAAACAAGAATTTTGTATAAGACAGTTCTTAATTTGAAATTTTAATACGGAAAATCTTTTGTCAGAAGGCGGCTGATCCTAGAATCTTTAAATTGATACACAAAACTCTCAAACAATTGGAACTCTATATTAGAGCAGGTCTTGAAACTCAAAAATGATTGGAGGGCTGTTGATTCAGAACTCTTTGCCAGGGTTTTAGTTTATCCAAAATTCTTTGCCAAGACAGTGGTTTATCAAAAACTCTTTGCAGGACAGGGGTTTATACAGAACTCTTTTCCAATACAGGTGCTTCAAACTTTTACTTTTTATTACCCGACCATAGCATCCCTCACGAGACCCCACTCTTGCAGATGCGGTCATGTAAATTTTTGTGGTGTCTAAGTGGAATGTAAAAAGGAAAAACAAGCTGTTCGTTTCGCATCACCTTTAATGCACATAATGTAAAGTATTTACATTTAATATGCATAACATTTAACATTATAATTATTATCATAAAACTATCCACAGCTATACAATGTTTACCTGAATTCTGTTCAGTTATCCTGTCTCACAGTTCTGTAGTTCTGCTCAAGCTCTTCCTAATTATGTTGCCTCTTAATTCTAGAATCTTTATATACCTGTTGCTCCTTTATGTCATTGCACAGATCTTCTACTTCCGTGGACTTATACTGCCAGATGTCAGCCGTAGTCGATGGTCTATTTCGCAGGGTTATTAAAGCTAATTGGGGTGGGTGTTCCAAAATGATCATGTCTAGAAGACATTCTAGCGCCGCTCTGCTGTGTCTATCTATTCATTGTAATGAAATCCTATATATATTGTACAAAAATACTCAGAAATTATCAGAGGACCAATCGCGACATTTGCTAATTGAAACATAAATTTAAAAATACCGGGGATAAATACTATTAAAAAGGCGCATAAATCACCGGATGTTAAAATAGAAACATCGTGTTTTTGTTTTCTAAATTTTTGCTCCATTTTGCAAAATTTTGGCTTCGTCCCATAGTATTTTTAATTCTGAATGGTTCTGCAATATTTTGTAATAATTTCTTGAAAATATGGCTTTAAGCCTTTATATATATATATATATATATATATATATATATATATATATATATATATATATATATATATATATATATATATATATATATATATATATATATTCATTCACAGAATCTAAAAGTTTAGATAAATTAGAAAAAACTTTTTACAGCTAGTAACTGTTAACAAAAAAATTTCTTACTTTTTTTAAGAACACTAAATCTATCATTTCCCTTTTAGGTCAGAATAATTAATTGATTGAATAGATTATATTTGAGAATTTAAAATTACGATTATTCTTTTTTTATGTATTTGTGTTATTTACTGTATTGTATTTGACATTTCCTTTAACCGATAAAAGTGAATAATATGTTGCAATTTGTATTAAGTTGACAATAACAAAACAGAAAATTTTCATTTTAATGAATGAAATATCGAAATTTTTGCCACGTTTTTAAAGTCCAGAATAATATTAGGCAGCCACACAAATTGTGCTCACCTACAAGATAATTACCAGGTACCAATTTTTGTGCTCTATATGCATTAAATGTTCACTAATGTATATTTTATGAAAATTAGTTCTCATTACCGAACGTCGTAAAATTGTCCTGAAAATTAATGGATGAAACTGGCTGCCGAATTTATATAAAAAAGCACGCAGGTGAAAAATAATGAGTTATTGATTAATATTTAAATACTGAGACCGAAAATGTTTTTGTACTTTATTCGTATACATTTATCATTTACAGATTTGAATCAATATTCAATTTTTCAAAACAATTAAGGCTTGACGAAGTTTTGATGTTGTTTATGGTCCATAAATCATATAGCTCGTACCCTTCAATTTCATACTGTTGAAATATGAATGCTGATGCTCTTGTTGTTAAAATACGAATGTTGATGCTCATGTTGTTAAAATATGAATGTTGATGCTCATGTTGTTAAAATACGAATGTTGATGCGCATGTTGTTAAAATACGAATGTTGACGCTCATGTTGTTGAAATATGAATGTTGATGCTCATGTTGTTAAAATTTGAATGTTGATGCTCATGTTGTTAAAATAAGAATGTTGATGCTCATGTTGTTAAAATATGAATGTTGATGCTCATGTTGTTAAAATATGAATGTTGATGCTCATGTTGTTAAAATATGAATGTTGATGCTCATGTTGTTAAAATATGAATGTGTGATGCTCATGTTGTTAAAATAAGAATGTTGATGCTCATGTTGTTAAAATATGAATGTTGATGCTCATGTTGTTAAAATAGGAATGTTGATGCTCATGTTATTAAAATACGAATGTTGATGCTCATGTTGTTAAAATACGAATGTTGATGCTCATGTTGTTAAAATATGAATGTTGATGCTCATGTTGTTAAAATATGAATGTTGATGCTCATGTTGTTAAAATATGAATGCTGATGCTCATGTTGTTAAAATATGAATGTTGATGCTCAAGTTGTTAAAATATGAATGTTGATGCTCATGTTGTTAAAATACGAATGTTGATGCTCATGTTGTTAAAATACGAATGTTGATGCTCATGTTGTTAAAATACGAATGTTGATGCTCTTGTTAAAATACGAATGCTGATGCTCATGTTGTTAAAATACGAATGTTGATGCTCTTGTTGTTAAAATAAGAATGTTGATGCTCATGTTGTTAAAATATGAATGTTGATGCTCATGTTGTTAAAATATGAATGTTGATGCTCATGTTGTTAAAATATGAATGTTGATGCTCATGTTGTTAAAATATGAATGTGTGATGCTCATGTTGTTAAAATAAGAATGTTGATGCTCATGTTGTTAAAATATGAATGTTGATGCTCATGTTGTTAAAATAGGAATGTTGATGCTCATGTTGTTAAAATACGAATGTTGATGCTCATGTTGTTAAAATACGAATGTTGATGCTCATGTTGTTAAAATACGAATGTTGATGCTCATGTTGTTAAAATATGAATGTTGATGCTTATGTTGTTAAAATATGAATGCTGATGCTCATGTTGTTAAAATATGAATGTTGATGCTCAAGTTGTTAAAATATGAATGTTGATGCTCATGTTGTTAAAATACGAATGTTGATGCATGTTGTTAAAATACGAATGTTGATGCTCATGTTGTTAAAATACGAATGTTGATGCTCTTGTTAAAATACGAATGTTGATGCTCATGTTGTTAAAATACGAATGTTGATGCTCTTGTTGTTAAAATACGAATGTTGATGCTCATTTTGTTAAAATACGAATATTGATGCTCTTGTTGTTAAAATACGAATGTTGATGCTCATGTTGTTAAAATACGAATGCTGATGCTCATGTTGTTAAAATATGAATGTTGATGCTCCTGTTGTTAAAATATGAATGTTGATGCTCATATTGTTAAAATATGAATGTTGATGCTCATGTTGTTAAAATACGAATGCTGATGCTCATGTTGTTAAAATACGAATGTTGATGCTCTTGTTGTTAAAATAAGAATGTTGATGCTCATGTTGTTAAAATATGAATGTTGATGCTCATGTTGTTAAAATATGAATGTTGATGCTCATGTTGTTAAAAATATGAATGTTGATGCTCATGTTGTTAAAATATGAATGTGTGATGCTCATGTTGTTAAAATAAGAATGTTGATGCTCATGTTGTTAAAATATGAATGTTGATGCTCATGTTGTTAAAATAGGAATGTTGATGCTCATGTTGTTAAAATACGAATGTTGATGCTCATGTTGTTAAAATACGAATGTTGATGCTCATGTTGTTAAAATATGAATGTTGATGCTCATGTTGTTGCTAAAATATGAATGTTGATGCTTATGTTGTTAAAATATGAATGCTGATGCTCATGTTGTTAAAATATGAATGTTGATGCTCAAGTTGTTAAAATATGAATGTTGATGCTCATGTTGTTAAAATACGAATGTTGATGCATGTTGTTAAAATACGAATGTTGATGCTCATGTTGTTAAAATACGAATGTTGATGCTCTTGTTAAAATACGAATGTTGATGCTCATGTTGTTAAAATACGAATGTTGATGCTCTTGTTGTTAAAATACGAATGTTGATGCTCATTTTGTTAAAATACGAATATTGATGCTCTTGTTGTTAAAATACGAATGTTGATGCTCATGTTGTTAAAATACGAATGCTGATGCTCATGTTGTTAAAATATGAATGTTGATGCTCCTGTTGTTAAAATATGAATGTTGATGCTCATATTGTTAAAATATGAATGTTGATGCTCATGTTGTTAAAATACGAATATTGATGCTCATGTTGTTAAAATATGAATGTTGATGCTCATGTTGTTAAAATACGAATGTTGATGCTCATGTTGTTAAAATATGAGAACAAGAGTGTTGTAACGTGTCATAATTTAAGTTATGTAATTCTTAATTTTCCACCTACAGCTATCTAAGTTATTTAAATTATTTTCTAAATTTTCCATGAACTAGGATCCTGCCAGGTCGTGTGGCTATCGCTCGGGCGCTCGGTACCACAGGTTTCGGGTTCGAGACCCGGCGGTGTCATGCATGCTTGTAGTGGTTAGGAATTCCACTTTAAAACCGTAATTACCTGTCTAACATGATCGTAGAACGTTGATGGTATTGTTACTCCGCGTTCTCAGCTTATCTTCAAGCTACATGCTCCTCCTGTGTAGTGCTAAATGAGTAACGTCGGTGCAGCGCTTGCCTTAAGGCATCAAAAACAACTGTCTAAGAGTTTGCCAGTTGCATTAGAACAAAAATAAGTTTCCTAGAACTCTTATTTGCAGGTTGTTAAAACATCACTACAATTATTTTTCTTTTTATCAATTCACTGGGAATTAAAGGCAATGAAACTACCTACAATTTGCCCCAAAAAAAATAATAAGAGCAAATCAGTTCTGTTCCAATTGAAAAGAAATATTTACAACTTTCTGTCCAAAATTTGTAAAAATCACCAAAAACATTTGTTAACATTCTCTTTCCAACTTTGGAATTACCAGGAATCTTTGATTCTTTTTTGCTTGATCACACATTACGCAAAATATCTAAGGTTAATATCTGTCATACTGAATTAGATAAAGACTCAGAATAGATGATTAAACTACCTTCCTTACCGTTGCTCAATTCATACACCAATGAAGAATAATATGACTCGAAGACTATCCTGTACTCTGCAACATCGATTCTCATGATAAGATATTTCACGAAGTCCATGGAAGTCCAGTACATTAAGGTTTCATATAGTATGCACCCCTTTTAAAGGGCAGCACATGCTTTGATTATACTAAATTTTGATACGCCAATAAACAGCAACGGCTGATGCTCCTTCTTTTCACTGGAAATTTGTTTATTGAAAACGCTAGACCAGGGGTGATAAACCCGCTGCCCTCCTTGAATATTTTTCTGGCCCATTGAGATTTATCACACTTTTACAAAATATATTTATTTTATAATGTCCAAAGTAGTAAGCCAATGTATTAATAAAAATTATATGTGCATCTATATATTCAAAAATTAACAGTCGAAATTATGAGAAAAAAATTAACTTTGATTTTAAAATAATATTCTTGCGAATATACGACATATATGGCCTGTTTTATTTATGAGTTTGCAGTTATCAGTTCGCAGAATAATTAAATTGTATTCTGCGAACTTATGATGCGCGCGTTTCTTGGGACATCTAATATAACAGGTTCTATGTTTCACTTTAAACTGACCTCAATGACCATCTCCCTAAATATACACGTTGATAGCGGAGCAAACCAGACTCTTTGTTCAAGTTGTTAGCATTTTGGTTCAACTTACACACCTACGAAACTGTTTTTGAAAATGAAATTGCCAACACAAAAACACGCTCAAACATAACGGACGTAACAACCATTTTGATATGCAAAATACCCAATTTAGATCGATTTGCAAAAGCTGATTGAAAAAGTGGAGAAACAAATATCGCACTAGTAAAATAATATTTTTTTAATGATTTCATTTTTTTTTTATTTCTTTTATATTTTTATTTTTTTTATATTTCCTTTTTAGTGTTATATATTTCTTTACAAAGTGTGTTGAGCATCATTATTATTGTATTATCTATGTTTACATGTAAGAATAATAGTAAACACAAAATAATAACTCATTATGTTTCAATTTTTCACTCCAAAATAATGTCTATAGTGGGTCTGAATCTAATATGGGAATATATAATTTTTCATGTGGCCCGTGGAGAGTTAAAGTGATGTATTTTCAAACTGGCCCCGCAAGATCATTTGGAAAGATTGGCTTTTCAGCCCCTGAAGTGACTATGTAAACTAATGAACTGCATAGAACTTATTTCATAAATTTAAAGATACAGATGAAATTGAAAATAAGGTGATTAACTTTTTCTCAGAGCTTTATAAATCATTTGATTTCAGAACTAAATATACCTTTTTTAACAAAGAATTATCAACATTCCCAGATTTCATAAACTTCATCTCCAACAATTTGGGAAAGATTTACATAGAAATTTTCTGATTTTCCAACAAACAAAAAGTTTTTAATCAAATTTATGTCTATATTTAGATTATAGAAAATTAAAAACTTAACCTTCTTCATTTTACCATTTATCATTTGTTACCATATATTAAGTAACCATTTTAAATAAAATGTATTTCAAACACAATCTTTATTTAATATTTAATTTTATTTGGAAACAATATTTAATAGCTCTACTAACAAAGCTGTAAAGAATTCCAGATTTAAATATATATGCCATAAAGCAGCAGTTTCTATTAGAAATTTACCATGCCGTAATTAATGCAGTCATGCTAGGTTGTATAAAAATTTTATTCTTAAAACAACCATAATCAACTTAAAAATAAAATGTTTATTACTTTTGTGTCAGTGCTTTTATTATTTGTTCAATAAACTCATTTACAGTTAATGCTATTGCTAGTTCTTTATTTTCTCTCAACTGCGAGAAAATTATAAAATAATCTTTTTTTTTTTTTAATTTCAGTAGTTAAAATATAATTTAAGAAGAGGAAATTATACATAGTTATTAAATTTGAATTTGATCGATATCTAATTTTCTCCAATAGAAAGCAACGATTCTGAATTTATTGCTTTTTTTCCTTTAGTTTTGCCAGAAGATCAACTAAAATAAAATTAGCATTAACAAATATAAAAAAATGTTTGAATCCTTTTTACCATTTCTAATTTCTCCAATAGAAACTCGAAAAATAATTTTGCAAACAGAAGCACATTTTTAACCTTTTTAATTTTTATTGCAACTAAAATAAAATTAGTATAGCAAAAAATATTTCAATAAAAATTTTTGTGTTGCTGAATTTTTTTTTTACTAATGTAGCTTTTATTTAATTTCAATAATGAAACTCAAAATTTTGTAAACAAAACTTGCCTTTTTGTAACGAACTGTTTTTATTTTTTTAAAAAAACTCCATATGTATTTTGTAATTTAAAAATTTTTATTATATTTTTTATTTTATAATTATAAAAAATTTTTATGCTAGGGAACAAACTTAGATTAATTGCCTTACTAATAACTAATTGTTTTATAAGTTTTTAAATCAAATATTCCAATTAAAACTTCATCAATTGTTTAGATTTATTTCAAAAATTTTAAAATTTAAATTGTTTTCCACAAAATTAATAACCCCTTAGATAAATTAATCTCAATGAATCAAGTTAATTGATTGCTTTCTCAAGATATTTAATAAAAAGGTTTTAAATCGATTTTTTTTTCAATGGATTTTGTTATTAAAAATTATTTATTTCATATTATATTAGTTTTATTAGTAATTTATGCCTTTTTATCTCAAAGATTAAATGACAACAATAACTGAAAAAAAAATGTATAACTTTTTCTCAATCTCTCAAATTAAAAATAGTAAAAAAATTTACAAAAATCTGCTATAAAAGTCTTTATATATAAATTAAAATTTAAATTGTTTTTATAAATTCTTAAATTGATTAACATCAATAAATCAGGTTAATTGATTACATGATTAGAATCAAGACATATTTTAATCTAAACCAGGGATGGGCAACGCGCGGGCCGCATGAGGCTCGCCTTGGACATTTTTCTGTTTGACATTTATCACATTTTACAAACTATATTTATTTTATACTGGCCAAAGTAGCGAAAACCAATTTATTGAAAAATACATTATGTGTGCATCCATATATTTAAAAATTAACTGTCGAAATGAGAAAAAATTAACTAAATTTTAAAATAATATTTTTGCGAACATTTGACAAAAATTGTTTATTTATGAGTTTACTCAGTTCTCAGAATAAAAATTATATTCTGTGAAATGATTCGCAAATTCTAAGTATAACAAGCAAGAACATATAACAAGATACGCGCAGTTGATTGTTGACAGCAAAGCAAACCAGACTTTTAGTTCAAGTTGTTAACGCCTTTCGTTCAACTTACATCTGCGAATAATTTTTTTTTTTTTTTTTTTTGCAAACGATTGACCAAACACAAAACACTAAACATAACGGACACTAACATGCAACAACCAATTACGCCCAAATTGAGATCGATTTGTAAAGCCAAGTGAAAGAGTGGAGAAACAAATATCCCACTAGCAAAATAAGTATTTTTTAATTATATCATTTTTTTATTTCGTTTATTTTTATATTTTTTTATATTTAATTTTTAATAGTATATATTTCTTTACCAATGTGCGTTTGATATACATTATTATTATATTATCTATTACTTGTCGAGAATAATAGTAAACACAATAATAACAACTCATTTTATTTTTCACCTCAAAAATAATCTATTGGATCTAAATCTAATGAATAAATGAGTTTTATATGCGGCCCATGTAGTTATGATGCATTTCCGACTGGCCCGCACGTCATTTGAGTTCGCAGAATAATTAAATTATATTCTGCGAACTCATGATTCGCGCACATCTTGGAATATCTAATATAATAGGTTCTATATTTCCTTTAAGTGACCATCAATAGATGTTGCACAATTGATTGTTAACAGCTGAGCAAACCAGACTTTTAGTTAATGTTGTTAAGCTTTTTGTTCAATTGACACCTGCTAATCTTTTTTTTTTTTTGAAAACGAAATTGACCAAACGGACGGAATTGATAACGGACGCTACCTTGCAAACCAAATACGATGTGCAAATACCCAAATTGTGATTGATTTGCAAAAGCTAAGTGAAAGAGTGGAGAAACAAATATCTCACTAGTAAAATAAATATTTTTAAATGTTTTCTTTTTTTTTTTATTTCGTTTATTTTTATATAAAATATTTCATTTTTGTCATATATATTTCTTTACAATGTGCATTTAGTATCATTATTATTATATTTTGTTTTACATGTAAAAATAATAGTAAACACAATAATAACTCATTAAATTTCAATTTTCACTCCAAAAAATGTCTATAGTGGGTCTAAATCTAATGCGAGGATATATAATTTTACATGTGGCCCTCAGTTATGATGCATTTCCAAAGTGACCCAAGATCATTTGGATTGGCCACCCTGATCTAAACAATAATTATGCCTTTATTCTTAAATCTAAATAAATGCATATATTAATATACTTTATGCTTCATTGCATTGTTTCTCGGGTATTTATTGAATTTAACCTTTCCTCACTAAAAACAAAAAGCAACATTACACAACGAAAAAAAAATTACACTAACCTACATTTCCTTTCAAAAAACCCGTTTGGAATCTGCTTTTCATCTGTTACCTTATCAATTTCCATCTTTACAAAAACAAAAATTCTTTCATCTTATCAATGAGTATTACTCAGCCCAGTTAATGAAGGAAGAACTAATTGCACACCATCGGGCTTGTTTGGATTGTCAAAGTTACCAAAACAAATTGAAACTGGCCATATTATCTGTGGCCGAGCATGGGCAGCTGCTTTTTCTTCCTACCTTCAATCAGGAATATAATTGTCCTTTACCAAATAAGCGATGAGCTTAGCTTCTGATCAGTGACATTGACGGATTTGCGTAAGAAGACATCCTGATCAATGTTTTTCCCTTATCGCCGGCGTTCATCTGTCTTGATCAGAGAAATAAACACAAACTACATTCATCTGCTCGATGTACTTCAGACGTACTACTGTTCCCAAAAGTAAGACCAATTATTTTTTCAAAAACAATTTATTCTTCCAAATTTATTTCATCGCCTTCAAAATAATTCCCTCGAACACAATGCACTTATGCCAACTTTTTTTTTCCAATCCTCAATACATGCTAAAAAGTCATTGGCAGGGATGGCCTTCAAAGCACGCGGCGATTCACGTTGAATCTCGTCAGTCGACTTAAAACGGTGTCCCCGAAGTGGTCTTTTGAGTTTAGGGAATAGCCAGAAATCGCACGATGTGAAATACGGTGGTTGTGTTTGATATGGTTTCATTTTGGCGAAAAGGTCACGAAAAATAATGCAATGTGAGCTGGCACTTTCAGTATTTTCCGGTACCAATCAACGTTTGACGCATTTGTGGCCCAAATATAGAATTGACAGATCCTTTTGAAATTTCAGCATCACTAGCAAGGTCTCTAATTGTAAATCGACGGTTTTTTGCAAGCACGAAAATCTTTAATGTTTTGAACGTAAGATTCGTCGGTTGAGGTTTCTTAACCAGAGGATTCTTCCTCTTCAACGCGTTCTCTGCCTTCTTTGAACTGTTTATACCATTTCTAAACATTTCTTTCCGATATAGGAATGCTCACCGAATGCATTCTGCAGCATTCTATATGTTTCCACAAACAAAATTTAATGCAGGTTCTTTGCTCAATTAATTCAGACATTTCAAAAATCGCTGGAATCAGTGTTTAGCGTCTCACGAAGTCAAGCGTAACTCAAACATTAATGAATATTTTTGAAGTCAGATTTCACACAGAAGTCAAGGACAGGACCAGCAACCTGAAAAGAAAGCAAAATTGAAATTCCATAAGTCTCCGGGAATTTTCATTGAAAATTGGTCTTACTTTTGAACACAGCAGTAAACTTGAATAATTATAATTCAAATTATAAACATGAATGCCTTCTCAAAAATAAGAGATTGATGATATCCATTCTCAAAGTTAAGATTTTTCTTGTATTTTATTTATTTATGGATTACAACTGTGAACGTAAAGCATGATATTGCTGTGGAAGTGTATAAGACACGGGTGGTGAATCCCGGCCCACTTTGAATATTTTTCCGGCCCTTGAAATTTATCCCACGTTTTTACAAAATATATTTATTTTATAATGGCCAAAGTAGTGAAAAACCAATATATTGAGAAAAATACATTATGTGTGCATTCATATATTCAAAAATTAACTGTCGAAATTATGAGAAAAAATTCATTTTTATTTTAAAATAATATTTTTGGGAATGTATGACAGATTTTTGCATGTTTTATTTAAGAGTTCGCAGAATAATTAAATTATATTCTGCGATGATGTTCCCTGATGCACGCTCATCTTGATACATCTAATATAACAGGTTCTTTTTTTTCATTTTTAAGTGACCTCAGTGGCCCTGCCTACATTTTATTTTGATTCTCTTTTTTTTTTTTTTTATTTCGTTTATATTTATTTTTATATTTCATTTTTAGTGTTATATATTTCTTAACAATGCTCGTTTAATATCATTATTATTACATTATCTATGTTTTATGTAAAAATAATATAAAAACACAAAAATAATACCTCATTATGTTTCAATTTTACTCAAATGTCTATTATAAATCTAATATTGGGATAATATAATTTTATATTCAACTGGCGGGTTTATGATGATTTTCAATGTGGCTCGCAAGATCATTTGGATTGGCCACCACTGGTATAAGATATATACATGGAGAATGTAAGAGAATGTATGGGAGATATATGTATGGAGAACGTAATATAATTCAGCACTATTTCCACCCAGATTATAAAAAGAAGTATTTGAAATACAGAAAAATAAAACAAACAATCAATTAAAAATAAAAACATGGAATACTTTTTTATGAAAACAAGACTTATTATAAGTTACAATATTAATAATTAGCATTTAGTATAAAAAGTTAATTTAACGTTATTTTCTAAACGGTTATATGACATTATACGTACACAACTATTTAACATTATATGGCAAAATGTTAGGAGGATAATGTATAATGAATTATTAAATGTAAATCAAGTATATTAATTTGAAAGAGTTTAGTATTTTACATTTCGAGAACGTCGTAGTTATTCTTCTTTTGATTTTTTAAACCATATATATCTAAAAATGTTATTTATAATATTACACCACAAATGAACATTTTCAAACCAGATTTGTTAATCACAGAAAATGTTCATATTTTAAATATTAAATTATGAAAAATTAATTACTTGTTAATAAAAGTCATTAAATGCAATAGTAATATCCTTATATTCATTTTAACATCGTATATTATTATCATTTATCTTGTATTATTGTATTTCGTATCTTGTATTATTGCGTATGTATCATTGTGTTTCTGTAATTTGTATTATTGCATTATGTATCATTATTGTATTTCTTGTGTTTCTGCAATATACTATCATTTTTCGTATTTCTGTAATATGTATTATTGTATTTCTGTGATATGTATTATGTATTATATCATTGTATTTCTGTATTATGTATTATTACATTTGTGTGTATTATCATTATTGTATTTGTGTATTATGCATTATTATTGTATTTCTGTATTAATATTCATTATTGTATTTCTGTATTCTGTATTATTGTATTCATTATCATACGCAATTGTATTTAATACAATAGTATTGATATTATGAACGTAATCCAATAGTAACACTTGTATTTAAGCCAATGCGTAACATTTCAATACATTTATTAATTAATTGTAAAAAATTATTTACTGTAGAATTGTCATTCTGAATATTTTATTAAGTTTCAAAGCTTGTTATCAATACATTAAAAATAAAGCTATTATGTAAACTATCAAGACGTTTGGTTAAAGAAGAGATATGCTTGAAGGATGAGATTGATAACGTTAAGAAGAGAGAAGTACAGGTCAAAGACAAAACGTTTAAAATTATTCACTTAGAGAATATGAAATCTTGTCCCTTGATATTGAAATCATAAACGCTTATTTCAATTGCAACAATATTCTATTACATTTCTAATATATAATTATTCAAGTATTGATGTACAAATAAAAAAATAAAGCGTATAGTGACGTTTATTAATGAAAATTTATTTCTTAACATGTCAATAATTCTTTATTCAATAACACGGCAGAGTTTATTTATTAATTATTTCACAAATCATATCTAAAAATATTATAATTAAATCTATACTATGTAAATTAATATTCATATAAACCTTTCTTTTCTTATTATTGTGACTTTGTCATATTGAAAGATTTGAGGAAGGAAAAAGTACTACAAAAGACGAGGAAATGCGCTGAGATTCTGGTTGCATGTAATTCAATACAGCCAAAGCTTAATACTGTGG
>BPLR01011929.1:0-38081 GCA_021605095.1 Caerostris extrusa | reverse complement strand
TTCAAATTTATTAAAGTTCCAAAACTTTTAAGGCCATATCTGAATATCTCTACATGCTTGAGATTCTTTTAATATGTTATCTCTTTACCTCCATTTCCAGGAGAGTTTCAGTCAAATGTTTTTATTTTCAGCAGTTTTCCGTGTAAATAAATAAATAATAATAATGTTTCAAATTTCTTTTCGTATTTATGAAAATTTTCTTATCTTTTCATAGGTTTTCCAAAGAGAGGTAATTTTACAAGAGCTAAAGATATTTTTCAAAATTGGCAATCTTACAAAAGGGTTTTGGAAATGTGAAGAGAAGACTTTTGGCTAGGTATTTTAATTAGTTATTTTTATTTCAATATTAGTTATTGAAAATCTCCCTTTTATTTATTCATATTGGTGGTATAATAAACATGAATGCGATAAATTACAGTAACATTGCATAGATTAATGAAGTCAACATTAAAATCTTTTAAATTTGAATGCTGTTTGCAAATTCCTGATACTTTACCCAAGGTCATTCCTCACTATAAGGTTATCACTTCTTGAATCCATCAGAAAAACATCCCGACTTATCGTGCCCATTCCCGGCATAGACACAAAAGCTGCCATTGGTTAAAGCTGCAAAAATTTTTCTTCAAACCAGTTTCATAATTGTATTCTCACTCTAAATCTAACAATTTGTCATTCAGCGCTAATTTTGGTCAGAAAGGTTTATTGTATCTATCAGCGCTAATAAACAATACTATAACGTGTCTTCTTCGTGATTAATTAGGATGACTATTTAAAAACAATAAAAAAATTTATTTAATTTTATCCAAATTCAAAATCTGGAGCAGACATCGTTACTACCATTGTAACAACCTTTCTCTAATTTTCTATACATTTAGCTAAATTTTTACGATAACTCTCGCCAAATTAGAGACGATGTTACAGTTTACTAGCCAAAGGCGCCAAATATTACATTAGCCAAAAAGTGCCAAATATTAAAGATACCATTTACATCCTGTCTCATTAAATTAACAAAACGTAACTAAACTTTTAGATTATTAAGCGGAATACTATAACTAAAGCCCCTGACAGTAAGTCGTTAATTTGGTTGTAAAATAACATGAAATACTTTCTTATAATGGCAATCTCCGGACATGAAAAATTCAATGGATTACATCACAACAAAACTATCTAAGCAAAATGTCAATTTTGTCATGGCCATGTTAAATCTTCTGAGTATAGGCTAAAAATGATAAATTGCATTGCTATAAAAACAAGATCATTTTTTACAACAAAGTGAAGAAATAAAAATTAAAGGTTATTATTGAATAAAAGCTGGAAAATTCTTTACATATTTAAGGAAAAGAAACAGATTCCTTGAAAGGCGATAATTTGTTGTTTACAAATCGGTTTTAATGTTACTTGTGATTTATTACTAAATCTAATAACAATTTTCATTGTAAAAAAATGCTTTAAGATTTTAGAAATTTGAATAAATATTTATGAATCACTGAGACCAAAAGCAGAGAATTTTTTTAAAATTGAAACAAAATGGGCAAAATCGCACAGTAGGGACAGTTAGGATTTGGCATCAAAAATTCTTTTCTCCAAAGTATGCCAAGAAAAAGGGTTGCAAAAGTAAGTGAAGTGATTGCAAACAGTAAAAGAAATTTGTGTTACCACATTCGTTAACTTATCGCTCAATTGGCACAACAAAAAGTCGCTAAATCTGAACGACCCCCTATTTTGCGATTTGGCCGTGAAATGTATTTAACTGTATTATTTTTCGACTAATTAAAATTTTAATAAAAATATTCAGAAATCTTAAGAACTGTTAAGATATTTAGGTATAGAAATTTCGAGATCAAATGATGTCTTCAAGGGTAAAATTTTTTGGCAAAATGAATCATATTTTATTTTCAAAAATTAAAGAAATTTTCTAGTGAGAGAAATAACTTTCAGTTTTTTTTTTTTTTTAAACTCTGGCAAGTAAATAACAAACTTACATTATCACCGCACGAGAGCGATATCACAACTACTAATTCTGAAAACCTTTTATATTTTTCATGAGAAAAGAGGTCGCAGAATAATCTCAAGCTTTCGTGATATTTCTTTCTTTAGACAATAATTTCCTCACAGTTTTGAGATAGATCGATCAACCAACATCGCCAAACACTTCTGCAAGGTTGTTGCTAAGCTAGCCAACATTTTTAAATACTTTTTACAATTTACTGCGCTAATATGACATAATTTTATGAAATAAAAAGCATTGAACATAACAAATTGTCAATTTAAACAATTAAAAATAAAATAAAATTTTTTTTTTTTAAAGATTTACACATAATTTCGTAAAAAAATTTGTACACTTCTTTTTATGAACCACTAATTCATATGCTATTCATTTTCTTTAGGAAATGACAACATTTTTGGTTTAAGCAACCAACAGTTGTATTCCTTACGCGTTGATCTCCAAGACGTTGAAGGCAACAAACGTTACGCTATGTACGACACCTTTTGGATCGAGGATGAAAATCGTAAATATACGTTGCATGTCATAGGATACAGTGGTAATGCAGGTATGATAATGTGCGTTATAGTATAATAAATAAATAAATAAAACTGATTTTTTTTTTTTTTTTGCTTGAAATAATTTGGATCAAATTCAAAATAAGGGGAGATCGATTTTGGGAATCAAAAGGAATTTTCCATGCCACTTGGAGATAAATTGAAACGGAGAGATAATCAGTGCCTTCTCCCCCTCCTTCTCTATTACATTTAATCCAATAATTTTTACTGCATATTTTTTTCCCTATGATTAAAGGGTACTTACGTATTAACGCCACCTCAGCTTAGATTTGGTGGTTTTTAAGTGGTGCCAATCTACACTTAAAATTTTTGTGACAAATCATAAAATATATAAAACACTTTATTTAAAATCAAAACTTAAAAACAAAGTAGACAATCGGATTTCGGTGGAAAATGGACCGATATAGAGTTTCTATTTTGGCGCATTGGCAGCTCTTTATTGGCGCAAGTTCTGCTGCGGTGGCGTTAATACGTAAGTACCGATTAAAGTTTATAACAGAATATAGATAAATGGGGGTAGGGTGAAAAAAAAGCGGGTCGTCATATTTAGGCATACTTTTAGCAATTGTCGTTCTTGTTAGCAAGTCTAAAAAAATGTAGAGTCGAAAAGTTTCATTTAATATTGTTTTCTGTACATTCGTGGACTTTCACTTTTATATGCCAAGAACAGATCACCGATGAAAAGAGGACATTGCCTTCAAGGAAGATTTTCAAGCCAGCTGTTTTTCTTGTCAACAACACTTGCGTTTCTTAAAGGAGAATAACCCAAAATCGTGTTGTGACTAATCTTCAGTGTCCTGCAGTGCGGGGCGGCCAATTTGCTAGCGCCCTGGCCTTTGGTATCACAGGCTTCAGGTTCGAATCCTAGCGGTGGCATGGATATTTTGTTGGTGGTTCGGAATCCACTTTAACCTGTAGGTTCCGGTTTGTATAGCCCTGTGCACAAGATGACCGTAGAGCGACAAACCAAACTATAATGCAGTGCGGGACGGATATCCCATGAGTAATCTACTCATGGATGGAGGGAAAGGGGCAGCTTGTGTTGTGACCGAGCACCCGCAGCTAGTAGTTTGACTTGGCTCTGTGACGCTCTTACAATCATATGAGACAGTGTCCTATGGCTTAAAGTGGATTCTGAACCACTACAAACATCCATGGCACGGCCGGAACTCGAAACCTTGGCACCGAGCGCCAGACACTCGACCATTCAGGCCCCTAATTCATCGTACTGAATGTCGGCATGAGGCGTTTGCTGACACTATTACAAAAAATATTTTTAAAAATCTGTGCAAGTTGGACTTCCTCTAAAATTTTTTTTTTTTGCATATTATGGATGCATGATAGCTGAGCATATTTTCACCAGTTCATGTGTAGTGCAAAAATAATCTAATATGTTATATGTGTATAGCAATTAAAAATGACCAAGAATATATATTAACGTATTAAAAATATTTTACAGGTGATTCATTAGAAAACATCCATAACAACAGAAGATTTTCAACGAAAGATCAAGACAACGACGATGACATAAAAACGAATTGTGCTGAAACTTATAAGGGAGCATGGTGGTATGGTGCATGCCATGTCTCAAATCTGAATGGTCTCTATTTGAACGGCAAGCATGAAACTTACGCAGATGGAGTTAATTGGAATACTTGGAAGGGTTACTATGAATCCTTGGTCCTCACAGAAATGAAAATAAGGTCAAAAAATTTCAGAAAGCAGAGTTCACGCATGAGATGAATAACACCGGAACACATGGCAATTATTAAATTTTAAATTAAGAATTAATTTAGTTACAGCTGTTGACATCAGTAAATTGAAAAAAAATTGTAGATCAAGGAACAGCAAATGGAAATACAAAACTTAAATGCGAAACGTCCGATTAGATCATACTGTAAATTTTGTTTTTCTTTTTTACTTCTACATCATAATAAAATACATTTTCCTTTTTAAATTTTTTTGTGAAAATACGACTAGAGTGTTGGATTATGATCTATTTTAATCTCCTACATTTTTTTTTAATTCAAAATCATGCAAACTTTGTATTGGATAAGACTTTTGGTACAGGTTGGGGATTAAAAAAAAAAAAAAAAAAAAAAAACCCTTTAAGTTTTAATTAAAAAAAAAAAAAAAAAAAAATTTCAGAGTGATGGATTTAACCAGTCACATTAATTATTCACACCCCAAAAACATGAAAAGGGAGTAGAATTTATATCATAGACTGAATTACTTATATTACAAACATAGTTTAAAATGCTATATAGTGCCCCCCTCCATTACAAAAACTTGTCCAGAGCACTGAAGAGAGAAAATCAATGGCAACTTTACAAGGCATGCATTTAAAAACATATAAGAACCAATTATGCATAAGTTCCAAAATTGGTTAATAGAGGTCACTGCAAACAGGCCCAAATAAAAATGTTCAATGAAAAGGCTTCTTAGTCGTATTTATTAATTTTTTTTTTATGAAGTGTAAGTCGAATATCACACATTTACTTCGTTACTCTTTCAGCATGAAGCAAACCGACTTTGACACTCAACGAAAAGTTCACAAAGTACTTGACCTCTGACAAACTTGTTTGCGTGGGAGAAAAAATCATGTGACCATAAAGTGCTTTGCCCCCACTGATTCCTGTGAAATGTGTAATAGAATGCTTCGTAAAATTGAGCTATTGGAGATAATAGTTGGATGTGGGTATAGCGATGAACTCGTTATTTGAGTTGCAACGACTGTTTGCTTCACGCTGAAGCAAGCCTGTCTGAGGCCTTAAGTGGTATAAGTGAGCATCACCATACACCTTGAATATAAAACTTAGAAAAGTATTATCAAATTGCAAATGTTTCATGTTGCATTAACAAAATAAGACGTCACACAGTGAGGGCAAAGTGGTTTTTGGTGAAAAAAAAAAAAAAAGCCTTTTAATCATATTGTCTTGAAAATTGTTATATAGGAGTTATGGGGGTTGAGAAATGTAAATTAACTAGTTTCGAAGCTCCCAAAAACAGTTCATAGTTAATTTAACCTTAGTTATGTTATTTTTTTGGTAAAGATTAATTTATGGTTTTTATAAGGTTTGTTTTCCTGAAATGTATATTTTAATGTAAGTGATGAAAGAATGTAATAATTGTGATAATATACAATACTATTAAGATATTAAGTTATATATGTTTATGCTTTTTACATTAATTATGAAATTCAAAAAAAATAAAATTTATAAATACAAATTTCGATAACAAATTAAAAAATAATGTAAAATATTATTTGAAAACAAAATGACAATCAGTAATCAAACTCCTGATTCTTCTGAATTTGATTCACTTTCTTTATTTAACGATTCTGAAACTTTGGGTATTTCTAAAAGCTCCAAACTTCTTTTGGAATCGAATGAAATTATTTTGATCAGTTGTCTTAGGCTTATAAATGAATCAGAAGAGTGTGAAAGTTATTTCCATTGCTTCAAATAGTTGTCCAATAGATAGCCATGCAGATGCAATTATTTCTGCTCAATGTTTCGACTATTTGTACACTACACACATCATGCATAATTTTGATCACTATTTTTGCTGGCAATTAACGCTTAGGCTTTGGATGTATCTGTTCAAATGCCATAACCACTTGATATAACGGTATAATCCCCAATTGATTAACAAAAGTGTGGAAAATTTTAGCCATCCCTCACATTAACAAAGAAATTTAGATTTTCTTAAATATTAAGTAGTCTTGAATGCGAATATAAGAGAAACCCTGCCTTAAATGGTACCAAGAGGGCAGTTATCCTCTAAGTTGGACTAATTAACAGAAAAATAAATATGAAAGAAACTTTGTTAGTGAAAAATTACAGGAAATCTGCACTTCCATGGATGCTGTGCAATAATAAAAGCAGAATTTCAAACAAGTGAAATTTGCTGCATTAAAAGGTAAGCTACACTATCTAAAATACACTGACAATTAGAAATCCCACTCAAAATCTATATAAAAAGGAAATAGGCTATGATTGTAGCGAGGAATTTTAAAGGCTAGCATTTTAAAAAAATACAATCCTACAATCAACCCAATGACATGGCAATCTCCCACAGGTACAGCTTCTGCATGCAATAACGACACCAGATTATATATATATTTTTTTATGTGTAAATATATTTATTTTTACTCATATGTGGTGATGGCACTGAATTTCCATAATATGGAAACTTTTCTTCCATTTAGTTTCGAATTTCCAAATTTAATTTTTACAATTTTGTTTTTCAAAAACTTTTCTAGTTTTCTTTTAAAATTCTTTTATTTCTCCAATTTTATCAAATTTTTTGACTTTTCTCGATTGAGTAACACCCCGAATTACAGACCAGAGTGAGGAATATTTATGATTCTAAGACTATGTGACATTGATTCGTTTTATTAAATATAATGACATAAATACTCTGATTTTTTTTGCAAAGAAAAAAAAATTATTTACCTTTCGAAATTGTTCTATTTATTTTTTTTATTAAAGTCATCATTTAAATGCAAGTAAAATTTCAACTTTTATTTAAAATGAAGTAGTCAGAAATATGTTTATAGAAATCATTGATGGAAGACAACGAAAAAAAAACCAGAAACGAAATGGAATTCAAAGAATTTTATTTTTGTCCAGTGTAATTGTTAAAAATCTCGCACAGCATGTTACACCATAACATTTCAGACATACAATATATGTTTTTCAAAATTGCAAATATTCTTTTTGCCAAATAAACCCACACTACATATTTCCATTGGTCCTATTTTACAATAATGATGAGCTTCTAACTAGAGAAGTGGTTTGTGGACGATAACAGCTTTTATTTACAAGTCCATTATTTGCACAAGGAGGAAGGGGGAGCAATACATATGTCAATAGAACAAATAATAAAAAAAAAAAATGGAGGAAAAAAAAAAGAAAAGAAACACAGCAGCATCACATAAACTAGAATGCAATCTATTTTACAAAATTTACCCAACATCAACTCATTGAAAATAAAAACAATAAATGAACTAAAAAAGTAAAAATAGAATGAAAAAAAAAATCATATTTAGCAATAATTTTAAATACAAATTGCTATATGCTTGAAAAGTGAATGACTCATTTCTTACAAATACTGCTAAGCATCGCAATAAAGCATGAAAATAAAATAAAAAAATTGCATGTTTGACAATCACTCAATTACTTTTTTTCCCACAGAAAATTCCATGCACTGTTAATGGGGTTGTAACAGCTAAAAAAGTAATCATAGCAAAAATATTAGCCTTGCTATTTTTCTCAAACATCATATATTTGATTTATCTACAAATATATATCTTTGACAGTTGAAACAAAATTAAGATCAAATACTATTTTTAATCAAAACATAATCAATCATAAAAATGTTTCAATTCATACTATAAAAAAACCATTAACATGATAATTTATGACAAAACAAACATTTACAGAAATTATAAATATATACATATATATATAAAGATTTAATAAAAGACATTACATTATCAATTATTAAAAACTTACTTAAAAGATATATGTATCATACAAAATAGGAAGAGTTAGGGGCATTTAGCATTTAATCCTGATTTTTCTAAGATGTTCATTTTTGGATAAACTGCTTTATTGCTTTCGACCACACAATTAAAAACATTGTTGAAAAACATAAATTATTTATGAACTTAAAATAAATTCAGGACAAATACTATTTATTGAATTCTATTATTTTTATTACAGAAATAATAAACACTTAACCACCCTCTTAAAAACTCCGTTAATATTTCAGATACTTACATATCATACCTGTTACTGAAATAGGCAGAAATCATAACACAGTTTAAGACTTGGGTTGGTACTTGTTCATTTTAACTGAACCTGAAAGCCTGGCAACGATATGAATTATTTTTCAGCATTCTCTGCTAAATTCTATACATTTTGAATATTTGTTAGCATTACTTTAAAAATTTTGAATGTATGAAGGAACATTATATCTACATGGATGTAAGTTCAGTTTTGTAAAAAATTGGAAAATGACACAAAATTAGTCATTCAAGTAAAAAAGTATATTTCCACCTAATTAAATAGATGTAAATGAACATAAAGTGCATATTTACTTAGGCAAAATTAGGCACAGTACATTTATTAAAAGTAATCATTCTGAATATTTTATAAGAAAACTAGTGTAAAGCTTGAAAAATACTAATTGTTATCGCTTTGATATTTATTTATTGTTGGTATAAGTAGTTAATTCACCCCTCCTTTTTTTTTATCTGATATCTATTTAACAACAATTTTGTAGCATTGAAAAAAAAAGAAAAGCAACATACCAAGCAATTAGGTTAAGATGCAATGAACAAGAAACATTTTTTTTTAAATATTTCAAATAGAGTAAAACTAAAAGCAGTAATCATAAATTAATAACATTTTAACTAAAGTACAATTTAACACATTAGAACAAAGTGTAAACAAATTAAAAGACTCGCTTTGTCAAAGATTTTTAAGTTATAACAGAATTAATAATTTTTAAACAATTCAGATTTTTATAATAAATGCTTAATTATTACAATGATATAACTGCATCTTCAATTATTTTAACTCCTCTATTTTAATGTTGATTCTCAAATAGCATGGATCCATAAACTTTTTGAAAATTAAAGGGGAGGGGAAAAAAAAAAAAAAAGATTATGAACACATGCAAATAATAAGAAGTTATTATCATCTAAAATCTGCAACACAGGAAATCTTTGTGTTTGTGCAGACATTTAATATTCACAAAGTGTGATGAAACACTTCTTTCAAATGTGGCAGTAAGATTTCTAACATTAGAAATGAGAATGCAAATTCATCTTCGAAAATGGGGTTTAAAATATTTTCTGTTTCCTTGATGATGATGATTGTGATTTTGTTTCCATTTACGGTTGGAATCGTAAGGTTTATAATGGTTATTATAACGATGTCCATAAAAGTTTCCCTGAAAAAAATTTATTTAAGAGTGTATTAAAAAAACATATATGGTCCAAAATATCAAATGGAATAAGACAATACTTACAGTAGTTCTGAATTTTAAATGGATAATGAATCTTACAAATATTCCCACAAATATTAACATTTTTATTATTAATTGTAGACTAACAATTTTTTTTTTTTTATAATATTTTTTTTCCTATTCTACTGTTTAAATTTTTTACGAATACAATCAAGCCTTTAAAATAACATGATTATTATGAAAGTTCAGTTTTTCAAAGCAACATGGTTTGCCAATAGTCTTTTGCTCAGGAACTGTGTTACAGAAAAGACTTCAAATTATACATATAATATTTTAACTATCAAGATAATAAAAATTAGAATATTATTGATAAAAAAGTTACTCTGTGAATTACACATAACATTTACTTTATAAAACATTTATATTCATTAAGAATAAACAAATGACTTTTCAATTAAATATCTTTAGAACTACTGAAATATTTTAAACTTTTAATTATAAATATTAAAAATTTTTTTTACAAAAATATGAGGTAATAATTAAAAAAAAAAAAAAAAAAAAAAAAAAAAAAAAAAGGTTTTATCTTAGTATATTTATCGCACAGAAATATTAATTTTAAAAATAAAGAATATTTAAAAATTACTTACATTGTATTTTGTGATCATTCGTATACTTTCTTTCATCATAATTTTGGAAAGGATTTTTTTTGTAGTAGTGGTTGTATCGATCTTTTGATTTGAACTTTCGAATCTATACAAAAATCGAAATTATATAATAATTTCTACCATTACAGGAATATATACTGTTAGGAAGTTTCCAATCAATAGTTTTTAAAAATAAATTTAATGATTATAAACAAATATATTTTGTTTAACCACATATATCTTTTCAGATAATTTTTTTTTTAAACTCTAAGAAAATATATAGACATCAAAACTTTTCTATACTAGCTACAGAAATTGCATGGTTAATATAGTTGGCATGAAATACCTAGAATGGCAACATTGAAATTAAAGATAATGACATGGTTTTGAGTATATATAAAAATAGTTATGTAAATTGATGCTCTCATATTTAGAAAAATAATTTTTTACACATTTCATAAGAGAATACTGTAGAATTTTTTATTTTTTTTTTACTAAAAATATAAACAACTTCAGCATATAGGAATTATAATAATGCAGCAATTTTTCATTTAAATGCAATTTGTAAAAAAAAGTTGATTTCTAAACTTGTTTGTATATGTATCTGTTTAATTAATGGTACATTTTTTGAAATTAACTTTTAACATGTTAACATATCAGTATAAATAATTTTTATATAATTTTTGGTTATAAAATAATAATTTTTAATAAGTCATTTTAATATTACCAGAATGGATATAGGCCAAAAACTTGTTTCTTTGGCTTTCAAAAGAGAACCTATCATTTATTATAAAATTACAATATAAGCACTTTGATTTTAAATGTTTATTGCACGTAAAACATAGTATACATTATATATGTTTTATATATAAAAATAACATTATTAAATTGTTCCATATGAAATGAACTTTTGAGTATACACTTTAAAAGGTCATAAATACAAACTGTTTGAACTTATTAAATCAAAATATATACTCCATCACTATACTTTTTTGTCATCAATTACAAAACATTTTTATGCCAGTTCCAAAAAACACCTTTGATTTAGATATAATAAATTCAATAAAGATTCTTTCGATAGCTTCATGATTGACAAAATGTCTATTCTTAAAACCAATATCAAATGTTTAAAGTAGTCATAGTCTGGAGACCGGTTTCAGGAAAGGGTGGATTTGGCAGAACCCCAAATTTCAATTTACTCAGTTATGGAGTGCGACTCGCAAAGACAAGTCCTGTAATAATACGGGTAAAAATAACATCTTTTGATTCACCAACACTGGTTCTCTTGATAACAATTTCTGATACACAATATTAATTTGTCAGCATTATCTTTTTTTTGAATTATCAGAATTAATTATTATTAATTCACCACCATTACCTTATTTAGATGCAAACTGGGTGAGCGTTTAAGCTTTTCATCACAAGTCCGGACTGATCAAAGAACAATTTGGTTGTCTGAATGCATTCAAATTTCATCACAAGTAATGATCATGTGGAACCCATTTTTTCCGCATTCCCATACACATCTAATGGATGCAAATTTAAGAGCAGCATTAGTAATTAAACACAAAAAAGTAATAAATATACATTCAATACATATGCTAAAGGATACTTGACTAAATAATTTAGGATTAATACTACCTAAATATATATAAATGATAATTTCTTACGAATAGACTTAAAATTTTCAATAATTAAGTACATAAATATATCAATCAATGCAAATACTAAAGGGTTGTGAAATTAGGCTTTAGGAATGAATTTAAGCAATGCAAAAATAAATAACTAATAAAATATTAAAATCAAAGTCCTTAATTTCCTAAATTGGCTTAAGTCAGGGATGGGCAAACTTTGCAGGCCAAAAAAATTTATTTTTAAAATTAAAAATAAAATATACAAGTATTACCATTTAAATATGTTAATGAGATAAATGAAATTCCGATTTCATTTTAAAAGTTCCTTATATCGAGGTTTGCAGTGAGATGTACCGATTCTAAGGAACGAGACTAAATGCTCATCTGTCAGTCTATTTCTGGAAATAATTGTTTCTAAGGTTCATAGTTGAAAACACTTGTTCACATACATAAGATGAAGCCAACATAGCACTGATTTTCTGGACGTGAGATATTAAATTTGGGAAACTTACTGATAATGATTTGCAAAACTCTAACTTTGGCATATTTAGAAACAACTGCTTGAGATGATTGTTAGATTGTCTTTTTTAATTCAACCTGCAAATCTAACCCTCACTGCTTCACAATTTACATTGAAAGGCATGGTAAAAAACATCCAATTCTTGTTTAAATGGCACTGAAATCTTGAAATCTGCTTTCGAACTCACACAATACAATATTTTCAAGCCATCTTCATAATTCTTAAGCTTCTTTCATTTACTGAGGGTATTGAATTTAACCTCGAAATGACGCAATCAATAATGTTAAAATCGCACCAAAAGAAAAGTCACTGACTGAGCTTAAAATGCGTAGTCTGACACATACGAGGTCTAATTCACCTATATTGGATTCCCATATGTCTGCTCCCTGAGAAAGAAATAACGCTTGTTGGCAAACTTTGGCAATCTACAGTTATAACTAACAAAGAACTTCCTTTTAACACTTTACCAATTGAAAGCTGTCTGCGCTGCTATATCAGTTGAATTATGTTTTTGTAGAACAAAAATAGAGAAAGTAAAAAGATCATCAGTACTTTGAAAAAAAAATATTTAATCAAAATAGGAAAGGAGATGGCTATATAATATATATATTTTTAAATTTGCCTCAGACCGGTAAATTAAAAATTCTACCCGCAGGCCGGATAGAACCTTCTGAGGGCCGGAGTGTAGTTTGCCCATCCCTGGTTTAAGCAATTAAGCATAAATAATAGTACAAGTAGATTGCTGGTAAAAGCAAACGTACACACTAGTCAGACATGTTTAAAAATGAGATAAATCATAAACTGAACAACCTAGGGGAGAGGAGGGGGACCCACCTCGGACTTACAAGGTTGCTGTAAAATGACTAACAAAGTTGCAAAGCAAAACGATCTTGTCAGCAATTTTCATTAATTTTTATATATTATGAATTTGCCGGACTTTTTCAGAATTGAGATAAAATTTCCCTGATTTTCAAGAAAGGTTCCTGTTACACACACTTGCTAACACCATTGTGGAAGAAAGGCACTGGGAATTCATTGTACAATTTAAAAATAAATCAATTTTCAAATATTTCCAGAACCTCAACCCATCATAAATTATAAAAGGTATAAATAATTCATAATATATGCTTTATAAAATCAAAATGAAAGCCAAATATAATAGCTTAGAGGAAACTAACTTCAAACTATAACTAAAAGAAATTTTTGCACACCTTTCCTCTATCATATTCATCTTCATAATCATCTAAGGACTTTCGCTTCGCCTGATTTTTGAAAACTCTTGTAATGACTTCCCTCCTTTCCATGTAGGGAACTACAAAATAATAAATTTATTAATTACTTTCAAAAATTATGTCACCTGATAAAATATTTTTAAATAAATAAAATTTATTATTTAAATTTTAAAACATTTAATACGACATTACAAAATCACGCTTCTTTCCTAATTGTAACAAAATAAAGACTTAATTGAAAGAGAAAAAACATTTTAAGAAGTATTGAAGGATATAATTAGCTTATATTTATATTTTAAAGAAATTACATAGTTTTAAGAAAATCAAACACTTTATATCCTACTTTATGCATACATAACAATGGAAGTATATGCAAATGTATGTAAGTTACAATGAATTTAACATACTTTTATTTGGTGTACAGTTGAAAGTTTAGAAAATGTCATTAATTTTTAAACAAACAATAACTTTATATTGTGTCTAATAATTTGTCAAGAAAATTTTGAAGCAATTGTGTTTTTGCAAAAAAAAAAAATATTTTTTGTTTGTTTGTTTCATATGTTCTATATAGGCTTATTTATATTTTTTATTTTCTAAATTTGTTATTTATCTAACTCGAATAATTTTTCAGAATTTTCCAAACAATTAGTCCAATTCATTGACATTTTTTCCTAAATAAAATTTATGAAAATTAAGATGTTTTATTTTATATAGCTAGAAATGTTATAGGTTATACCTGCTAGTTAAAAATATATTGGTCTCTTACTGCATTGTGTAACACAATTTTTTTGTAGACAAAATTCACCAACATTTTTTTTTTTAATTACCATAAATAATAAATAAATATACAGCAGCCATGATCAATTTTCCCACCTGTAATTTTATTGTTTAAAACTTTATTTTAGACTTTCAAATCTCAGTTTATAAGCCTGACTATCACTTAAAAAAATCACAGTTACAAATCAGACTCAATCATGCTTTTCATGTTGGGTTTGATATGCACAAAGAAACTAGAGATTACTGCAAAAATTTTTTTTCCTTCAAATCATTAAAATGTAAAAAATAATTTAATGCTGTAATCCAAGAACATCTACATTTGAGGAGATGATAGAATTCCATTAAAAAATAAATATCTCGCCATATAAAATCTATATTACAAAATATTAAATATAATTATTTTTTGTAATACTATTATTTATTGATAGAGGAAGGAAATTACCAGGGGCTCCAAGAAAGAAGCGAATTTTTTGTCAGCTCTGACACAACGTCATGAGATCGGTTAGATTTTTGAATTAAAACTTGATCCAGTATTAACGTATCTTTTTGTCATGTTTCGCTGAAAGAACAAATTTAGTACACATTTTTAATGTTAGTTATACAGAAAATAAGATCTGTTAAGGAAAGTTAATCATAAAAAGGAGCATTAGTAAATAATTTGAGGTAAAAAATCCTACCTGTTAAAAAACAAACACACAAATGCCTGTTTGCTACACATACTCTGTGCATGATTTTTTAAATGAATGAAACTTATTTTAAAAGAGTTATAAAATCAACTGATGTCTAATCGAAAAAATTATCATGTGTGTTGAAAAGATAATTTTAAGCTTCAATTTATAAATATTTTTTATAATATAGTGAACGACTCTTCAAATGAGAAAAGCATTACTGTGCAAGTTTACAGTTTCCAAAACATGTATAAATTATAGAAATACTACAAAATGATGAACTACAAATAAATATATTGTCTGTAAAATTGCAGTTCTAGAATGAGCATTTTCTTATAAAGGATACCTATACCTATTTGCAACAGAAAATTACAGAATTAAAAGTTTTTAAAATAAACTTAATTTAAATTGAAACAAAAGCATTCCCTAAACATAAAAAAACTGAAACAATATTACAATTGTTACAACTTAAAAATATATATACACATTTCCAGTGCAACATTTTCACAACTGTATTTCCATATTAAACAAATTTAGTTACAATGCTATTAATTTACCAGTATTTATATAGAGAAATTTGTCAAAATAGTTACTTAGTTATAAAAGATAAAATAACCACACATGTACAAAAATTGATTATCTATGGTATTATAAAGTAATTCAAATTCTAACTAAATGCCGTGTAGCAATTGTAGGTATCATTGAAATGTTCTGAAATAGTGCATAAAACAAATTAGACCCTTTCCAACAAAATTATATAACATTTATTGAGAGATGTAAGTTAAAGCCTATAGCACATTCACTACAATAAAAATAAATGGTGAAATTATCAGAATGGTGATTTTTTGAAAATTTTGGGACACAATTGCATCTAAGCATTAGATCATCATTTGAGCTAATTTTGTTTTTATTTCTTTATATATTTTCGTGTGCTTTTATATCATTTTCTCATTTTGCATCCATTTTGACAAAAGGTAATTTTGTGAGAGCTATAATCAAAATTTAATTTTAAGGGTACAAAAATTAGAACAGTTACAAAAGTGACTGATATTGATTTATATATCTGTGCCATGAATAAATTTAATATTAGGTTTAATAAAGTGTTTACAGATCTTTAAAAAAGTAAAAGTAAAGTAACTAACTTCATACTAAATCTACTTGAATAAACATATATTTTGTGCAAAAAGTTATTTAAAAATTACCAAAATTATTTAAATTACCGTTTAAAATTACATAGTACATCTGTATAAAGCTTTTTATTTTTGATATTTAATATTTATACACAGTGACCCCCTTTGTATTTTAAAGAGATTGAAATGCTAAAATTTTTATTTCTTTTCATAATATTATATAAGAAAATAATATATATATTTACCAATGTATGACAAGCAGACCAAGTAATGTATAGAATGTTTGGTATTTTTTAAGTAAGAAACACCTATTCATTTTTGTCTTTTACCCCTATGCAATATATGGAATGACAAATGCTGTTATGAGATTCTTTCCTCCTTGTTGCAATAAGTAGGTACATATATATATTATCTCAACAAAAAAAAGTTCCTAACTGACTTGTATTTCTTTCTTTTTCAAACACAAACTCTTTACAATAAGAATCCTTTCATGACTATCTTTTAATAATTTGCCTAAATAGAACCCTCTTTCAATATAATGCTAAGTGCATAAAATAGTTAGGATATTTCAGGCCTTGCCCCCAAAATATCAAGTATTTTATGTGTCGCATAGATATTGTATAAATTGTCTGCTTTTCATATATTGCCATTAACATATACATTTTAAAATTAAACTATACAGGTCATAATTAAATGTTTAAAAGTTTCAAGCACAAAAAAATAAATTGCATACTATTTAAATAATTTAAGAATAAAAATAAAATCTTTAGTTCAACGAAATAATATAATTAGTCCTTTAAAAATGTTTAATGATGCACTATATTAATAATAGATTTATCTCATGTTTCACCCCTCTCAATGTTCGAATATCCATTAGTACTTGTTAACATAAAAGGAATTTTTCAATTTCAAAAATTTCTATAATATTTATAGTAGATATAAATCTGATTTTAGTTATTATTACTGAAAATTATTACTATTTTTGCTTTTATTCAGCAATAAAATATTGTATATATTTATACATATGCAAACATTTTTCTTTTTAATAAATGTGAATAAATCTTTTAATAGCTTATGATCTTTAACTAGATATGATGTCCACACAAAAGAACAGTAAAATGAGAAGTTATAGTTTAAAAAAAAAATGAATACTTTACCAAATTTTATTAATATTTTAAAATTTCTTTCTAGTTTTTTTATGTTGAAAATAATTCATGCAAACCAACAAGCAACTGAAAATTTGAGCTTTACAACTTATTTTATTTTTTTAATAAAGAACATAATTAAACATCAGAAATTTTATTTAATAAATTAACAAAAAAAATATCAACATCGATATTGATAATCACATTGTATATTTAAATTATCATACCTTTTGAAGAATGACTGATTTCTATACTATCTTTTGTTTTTTCAACCCACTCATATTCCACACTAGAATGAGAACTTCCAGAACTTGAAACACTGTCAGTTGTTCTAATTCTTCGTTTATCTTTATTTTTCTCAGATTTGCTTGAAATTTTTTCACAATACAATGTATCACTTTTCCCATTATTAGAAGAATTTGTGTCATTGCTTGAACTTTTATTTATATACAGGGCACTATTTTTAACCTGATGCTCAGAATTATACTTCCCAGACATAAATTTGTTATTCATCTCTAATCCGTTTTTGGAGGGCAATTCGGACAATTCTTCTGAATACTTAGCTTTTTTAAATACAGAATAAGATCCGTTTTCACTGAGGTCAAACTTAGAGGAGTTTTCAGAAATTTTCTTATCAGAGTCACCATACTTCCTTTTGAGAAAGGAACCCTGTTGCTGCTTGATGTATTTGTCATTGTCAAGAAATGACTTTTCATTTTGAGAGGATTGCCTTCGAAAATCACACTTTTTGCTAGAAAATTTGGAATCAGATGGACCATTATGATCATCAGAAGATGAGGTAGCATCAATGCCATTTTCCTGAGCATTAGAGTGGGAAATGATTTTAGTGCCTTGATTAGGGGTACTGTCAATACCATTATTCGACAATGGTGCAGAATATTCAGGCAATTTTACTACACTACTTTGACCATTTTCTTTGTTAAGACAGTTTGATTTATTTACAACTGTTTCAACAGAAGAGTCCGAAATTGTGCTTGTTACATGCCAATCTGTGGCCAAACTCGTACTAACACAACTGGAAGTTGAACCATCAATAGAAGATTCTGAAGCATCAGTAACAGTCCAAGAACCAGTAGCGACAACTTTACTGTTAGCTTGTGATGATTTGTTAACATTCACAAGAGATCGGGACAATTTTCGTTTGATCTCAATTTTAGGAGAATTTTCATTTACAGTTTTATTATTAATTTTGACGGGATTTTTGGCACCATCTAGTTTTGTTTTTTCAGGTACACTGACAGATGACCCAAAGACTGTTTCTTTTTTAGGATTCACAAGTTTACTACTTTCATTTTCATCAGAAGACTCAGAGGAATCTTTCATATAAGGCACTAGTCCAGTATGATTGTTATTTGCTTTAGAAGTGTTCTGAGATTGCTTAACTTTTTTTGAAGGGGGTATGACTTCTAGTTTTTGAATGTCTTCAATGGTTGGCATACTAGGACGTACCCCCGAAGAAATTGTTTCTTTATTACGATTTGGAGACATGGGAGGTTTTTTATTAGCATTTAGTGATGGACAAAGTTGATGTTTTAATAATGGGCTAGATTGTTTTGCTTGATTTCTTTCAGTCAATGGGGAAGATTTTATGGCTAATATTTCAGGATTTTTCTTGAAATTGATACCTAAGAAAAAAAAAAAAAAAAATTATGATTTTTAGAAAATATAATTAATTTTAAAAAATTATGAATAAAAATATTAAGAAATCTGTACCTGAGTTGTTTCCTTTTATGACAGGACTCCGATTTTCAATGCATTTCTAAAAATAATAAAAAATATATTTTTAAATTTATATTATAAAAACTAATGAAAGATTACAATTATAAGATTAGCAAATTGTTGATACTAAAATTTTTTATTTCCACTGAAAACTTTTGCAATGCTGTAAACAGCCGCTTTAACTAAAATGAATAATTTCTTGATGAAGCAAGTCCAAATATTCAATATACATTTTCATTTTTTTTTTTCAAAAGATAATTTCATTCACAAAATCTGTTTCAGCAATTTTCAAATTGAAATTTATAGACATGGAAAAACACTCCAAAAATTGTCATTCGACAAATAACAAACATTCATTACTTTAATATGAAATATAAATTGCAATTATTTTATATTAAAATCTTTCAAAATTATATTTATTAAAAAATGACAAAAATAGTTCATGGATTTTTGTTATTTTTTTTAAAATCCATAAACTATTTTTTGTCATTTTTTTTTTTTTTTTAAAGATGTAAGTACTAATGGGATGCAAGAGCATTATAAATTACCACAACATACTTTAAAATAATCTAACAGAACAAACATTTTTCTACCTTTATAGATGGAGCTTGAGATGGCTCTGCTTTAATATAAAACAGAACATACGCACTTTGATTTAGAACTTGGTTCAAACTAACTTGGTGAACCTGTACAATAAATGAGGGGAAAAAAAAAAAAAAAAAAAATCAATAATTGAATTACAATTTAAAATTTATTAATGTTATTTGAACAAAATTTAAAAATAAATTTTAAAAAAAAAACCATATTGTTAGCTAAATTTAAAAACTATTAATAGGATAAGTCTAATAACTTAAGAAAAAGAGAATATTAAAAACTGCAATACATACTCTTTGGTCATCCATAATATACCAGCATCCATTTGAATTCTTCACATAACAATAGTAATGACCAGAGTTGCAAGTTGGACCCGAATGAACAAGAACGGCATTTAACCGATAATAAACGGGATCACCCTATAAGATATTTAATACATTTAGTAAAAAACAATAAATAATTTTCTACAGTGAAAAGAAAAAAGATTACTAAACACATATATATATATATTATATATTCTTACCTTATTATCCGACATAAATGGACGAAGATTTAACTTCTCAGGATAGGATATTTGTTTAGTTATTTTACCTCCATATGATCGATTATAATCAAATCTGTAAACAAGAGTAACATTTTTAACATAGCAGCATATCCCATAAAATAAATAATAAAAATCAAGCATATATTATCATATTGAGAAATTCAAAGATAGTCACTCAATGTTTTAATAAATAGAAGATTTTTCATACATAAAAATACTCTGAAATTTTAATTATCATAAGTAAAGTAATTGCCATTAAAACTATACCTTTTTAACTGGAACGTTGCAACATTTGGTGGTCTATAAACAGTAAATCTCTTCTGTGCGGTAACTTTCATTTTACATTTGGGACATTTATATGAATTCTCTTGTTCCAAAAGTTCTGGTTGTGCAAATTTTTCTAAAGCCTTTTCTAAGCTAAGTACATTTTGCTAAAATAAAAATGTTTCAATATGAATAAATTTTTTAATTAAGGTAAACTTATTTGGCTGAAATATAAATATCTGTCAATATAAACAGAAAATAAATAAGTGAACTAACATTGAAAATAAAACTATCATCATTTTAATGATGATCAACATAATGCCAACCTAGGTCTGATTTCTAACAAAATTCTAGTTTTAATTTATTCTTTTAAAGATGGAAACAGTAATATTGCTATTGCACAATCAGACACTAATTTTTTTTCATAAAGACTTGAATATAAAAACAACAAATAGTAACTAATTTTAGAATGTTTTCTGACATAGTTAATGTATATATAAATAAAAAATTAAATAACATGTTAACCACAGTACAAAGTATAAGTGTTATATTTTAAATTTTCAAAATTATATGACATACATAAAACATTTGATAAATATTATCTTACTTTTTTATATCTAAAATGAAGTCCATGAAGTGATCAAATGTATTACTTTTTTCCTTGCATCTTAAACAAATGACTAGAATAAAAAATAATTCTTTAATTAATATAATTTTTAAAGAATACATACAATATGTAATATGAAATTTAAGAACATTAAAAATAATTAAAACTCTACAATTTAACACTACTACTATTTTTTTTCAGCGACATGTAAAACATGTTGGAATAACATTAAAGAAAACAACTGAGCTACTAATACAGCTAATATAAACAAATACAATGAATGAAATTCACACAAAATAATTGTAAAATTTTTTTAATGAAAATATTAAAAAATGCAGCAAATAAATAATTTCAATAATCTTTTATTTCAAAAAAAAAAAAGTATGACAATGAACATAATAAGCACACAAATTGATAAGTGCTGCTTACACATACAGGAGATTAACTTGCATTTCTAATTATCTTCAAATACTAAAATGGGAAAATAAGGAAAAAGCAAGATAAAGGATTTTATTTAAAACTTTGTAATTAAAACCACTAATGAATCTTCTTTCACAAAGGCATAGGCAATTCCACAAAAATATTATTAAATAGGATTGTTTAAATGAGAGTAAAATAATAAAAAAATACTACAAATGAATGCAGTAAATATTTCTATTGATAGAATTTTTAAAACATGTTATAATTAAAAAAAAAAATTAAACATTAATTTACCTTGACTTCTATGATAACCTCCAAATATTCTATTAATAACTGTAGTTTCTTTACTAGCAGGATCTAACTTAGAAAATAAATTCAGATATTTAATTAATAAAATTATTCACAGTTTGAATGTTACTAAATGTAATTTAAAAAGGAAGCAATAGACTTACTTAGAACAATTATTATTCTGAGAAAGACATGATTTCCATAAATTATCAATAACATAACGAAGAAATTCATGAGCATCTTCTTGCCTCCCAAACTGAAAATGCTTTGCTATCACTGAAATAAAAACATATATACAGGAATAATTAAAGCTTTTCTAAAGCTAAAAATACAGCTTTAAAAACCTCATAATTTTTCTTATATTATGAACTTCTGCATATATAATAAATAAACAATAAAAGATTGCCAAAATTAATTTTCTTTTTTAATAAGATTTTTAAAGAGGAAAATTAGAATATATTAAATAAAATTATATTATTTGATACTGATCTATTCAATATCTTAATATTCAAAGAACATAATAGATATAAAATCTTTACACACATGAGAAGTACTTACATTTTAATCTTTGGTATACATCAACTGGTTTTATAACATCCCCTGTTTTACCAATGGATCTCCTAATATGCTTTTGTAGTACACACATCATGCAAAAACCAGTCACTGAACCTAAGCATACATAAAAAAGCGCAATTGTAAAAAAAATGCATTTTTCTAAATGAAATTCTAATAATAAATCTAAAACAATACATGCCATGTAAACTATACATAACTTCATATACTAAATTTTTTTTTCTATTAATAAACATTTAGAATTTTTCACTTTTTTTTTTTTTTAAAAGAGTTTTGGCCCTTTTTAAGCACAATGCAAATGTATATGGAACTTTTAAATGATAACTTAAAATTCAAAGCATTTACAAATAAAATAAAAGTTTCTATTTTGAAAGAAAAAAAATTACTTACATTTAGATGAATGATCATTGTCGTGTAAAAGATAATTTGCGAGAGGAGGACAATATGTCAAGCACTGGATAACTGTATTCATAAAACATGTATTTCCTAGGTTATTAAGGCCAGCTCCAATTTTATATATTTGTTTCCATTCATTATGGATTCTTCCAGTATATAATTCGACTTTTGGAACTGGCATTCCATCTTCAGTTTGCTCTTTGTTATTGCCATTTGTATAAGAATTATCTAAATAATAAGAATGAAATCTTCAACTCATAATCTTAAATTCAATTAAAATAACAATTTAATTTTCACACAAAGAAAATGTTTGCTGCTTTATTTTTAAAAACCCTTAAAATGATTACTTTTTTAAAGGATGATGGGGGGTAGAATGCTAGTCACAGTAACATATGCACTTGAATGAAATATCAATATATCCTTTATTAAAACTGTTCCATAATTGCTAGATAACTTGAATGCAAACAACACATGTTGTTTCTTGGTGATCAACTTTTAAGAACAGAGCAGACCTTAAATAATAAAAACAAATGGTTTTGGAAGTGGGGGAAAAAACCTAATTCAACAGAAGCATGCAAACTAATAAAAATTCTAAAAATGGTTAAGTATTTGAAATATATGTACTCAATAGTTTACAAATAGGTTGTTCCCTATTTTATTTTTACTTATTGATTTTTTTTTGTATCATTTTTTTCATGCCTTTCTGATAGAATATGCTATACAATATAACATGTGACAACCTAATATAAAATGATCCATTTTCACCCACATATTTTATCCAATTATTTTGTATTGCTTTTTAGATATATATAATCTCATCCGAGTAATTTAATATTTAAAATTAATAAAAATGTGACAAAACAATCAAATGACATTGAAGCTGTAAATAAAATCAAATGGTCATGGTGAAACCCAAATTAAAATTTTTTTAATTAAGACTAACTAATGAATTAGCATTCTGATGTAGAATATGCATAATGTTTTTAATATAGCTAAAAAACTTTTTACAATACAACCAATTAATAAATTTTATTTAACCACAAGCAATATAAATGCCACTTTAAATTAATCAGATGCAAACATAAAATTTCTAAATATGGCAAAATGATACTGAATCAATATTTAAAGTTATCAGATTATAATTTTAATATGCAGGCGAATAGTACCACTATATTTGATTATAAAAATAAAATATATTTAAGTAAATCTGAAGTACATAAGATAGAAAATAATTACTTACTATAGGTATTTCTGTTTTGATCTATACAATTTTTTTGTTTCTTCTGTCCATTACAAACAACTTCATTTTCACCAACTTTACAGAGGTACTTTCCTGAGATATTTGAGCCTGTTATAGGTTTCTTTACTCCACTTACAGAAAATTCTATATTACCAAGTAGTACGGATGACTTAGATCCGTTAGCAATCTAGAAAAATATTTTTAAATCAAAAACTATTTTAATCATAACATTTAATTCTTTGATTTATCATAAGCAAGGAAGAGATAATCATTTAAGAAATAAATAGTCTTCATTTAAAATATCGAACATTAAATATGTTAAATGATATAAATTATTTTATATTACAAATATGCTCATTTCATATTACCTTTTGATTTAGTGAATCTTTGTCAGCAGCTAAAATTCCATTAATGTTAGAAGCAATTGCAGAATTCATTATTAATTATTCCAAAACAATTTCTATCATAAGTTGTAATATCAAAAATTCTTTCCTTTCTTGCATCAAAATTTCTTTTAATTTATCTAGGCTGATCTAAAAAAAAAAAAAAAACAAACATATATATAAATTTTTAGTTGCAGCATTCACAAATGTTATTGAATCACTTCCAACTATTGTAATGAAAGGTAATTTTCAATATATTATAATTAACTTTTCTGTTAAAAATATTGACCCTACTCTTTATTCTTAAAAATATGATCAAGAATTATAATTTTAATTTGATATTTTTTTTACAGACAAGTTAATAAAGGTAGAGAAGAGAAAAAAAAAACCCCATAAAATAATTACAAAAACAGTGCTAGCGTTTTCTACAGGCTTGTTTTTAAAAACTATATTTTTTAATGAATTGTATATTTTCAATAGACATTTTCATAAGATGCACAAGGTGACTGGCACCAAACCCTAGTTTTGACAGTAGATTTATGATTGCCAACGACGATAAATTGATCACCATGGTTCATCATTTTGTTCATGGTCTGTCATTTTAACTTGCCTGACTTGTAAGTATAGCGATTTGCGTTAGACAAAAGAAACAATAAAACAATATACTAAAATTAATTTATAATAATGATATAATTTATTTATTTTTTTAAAATAAATTTTCAAGTTAATTTTGAAATAGTAAATCTTCGATTCAAGGTATCGATGCCATTTGATTTAAAGACAAAGCATTGATATCATCCTGTTTATATTTTATATAATTATTTTAACAAAATTGTCACTGTACAAGTTTTACGGATCAAGACACACAGAATCATATTTAAATAGAACACAAAAAATATTTGAAGAGATAACATTCATATGAGCATCAAAGAAAAAGAAAGCATGTCGAAATTTTGTAGCAGTATTTGTAGAAAACAAGTAATATATAAAATTTTTTTAAAGTTAATTCCTACTTTTTTTCACTATATTGCAGAAAGTCCTTTATAAATAATTTTCATTTATTTTTTTAAGTTTCTCTAGCGCCATCTATTGGTAGATATATGCAACTTAAATCTAAAAAAAAAAAAAAAAAAATTTAATTAAAATTATTTAATTAAATTTAATTACTGAATTTATATTTGAACTTGAGTGGATGAATAAAAAGTATTTTATTAACAATTGAAAATTTGAACAAGATATATATATATATATATATAGGGAGAGTGTGAGCTAATAGTAGGAATTGAAAAAAAAAAAAAAAAAATACAGGAAAACCTCATTAATTCAGATTTCTTCACGAATTTCTAAACATGACATTTTATTTCACAATGGAAATTGTAAAATAATTTTTCTTAGTGTAGTATAGAAAATTATAACGATGTAAATTTATTGATAATACAATATATTTCGAATATAAGCCGAGAGTGTGTTTTTCTCTTCAAAAATATACCAAACCTATATACAAGAAATTATCCCATTTCGTTCATTATTTACTGGTATCATATTATTTCTGATGTATGCTTCAGTATTTCTCTAATAGCAGACATCAGATTTATCATCATATATTCATATATTTGACAACAGCAGATTTTTCCTTTTGATGACAATGCAACAGTATAAATAATTTCAAAAATAAAACAACTCGTTTTTCCTAAATTAAGAATAATGTAATAATTAAATAATGTGTCAATATTCTATTAAATTTTTTTCTGTCAAATCTCTTAACATTTAAGGTGGTGAAGTTTATTAAATTTGTTTATTTTGATATCAATCAATCTATAAAGACAATGTATGCCTTTCATTATTTTAGACACCTAAATTGAATTAAAGTTTTCAATAACTCCCTCCTTTTTTTCAAAATTGAATGGATTTCATTTTTAAAAAAAATGATTAAAACCATAATATTCTTTAATTTCAATGCTTTATAATTATATTACATATTCTTATTACCTTAATGCCATTTACAACAGTAATTCAAAAACTTAATTTCACTCCAGGGCCAAAAATAATTTTTTGTCTCTAAGTTATTTAAAAATAAGAAAAATAGTTATTTAACAAAGAATAAAAATATAAAATGCTTTTGATGTGAGGTTTATTTTGTTATTTTTAATGGCACATGTTAAAAATGCGAAATTTTTTTATAATGTTACTATTTGCCTTAGCTTTGACAGTTTATATGTTCATCCTCTTCTTAATTCCAAAGAGCATCCTTTCTTCAACTGCTTTTTATCTTTTCCCCTTTATTCTTAGAACTGTGTTTTCTTCCCTCCACGTCCCCACAACTCATGTTTCCATGAAAAGGATTAACCACAAGAAACATGCCAGAAAATAAATGGTACTTATGTATTAACGGTGCCTTGGCGACAGACTTAAGCGGTTTTAAGTGCCGGCAATCTTTTTTATTTGGAATAAAAATATTTTGAAAGCATTTTGATTTTAAAATGAAGTGTTTCATATATATTTTATTATTTGGAACAAAATTTTAAGTGTAGATTGGCGGCAAATCTGTAGCTGCGGTTTGGCGCATGTGCTCTTTTTATTGGCGCAACTGTCGCCAAAGGTACCGTTAATACGTAAGTACCTTTTCACTAGTCTTATTTCGAAAAGCAGAGTTAGTTTAAAAATGTCATACAAAGCCCCCATGCTTTTAGAACAATGACATTTTTTCTGTTAGTAATTTTTATTCTTATGTTAACAACTATTTTTTACTTTTTCGTTTAATTAACTCTAAAAGTGTGTTTTTTTTTAGTTTTTAAACTAGAAATTATGTTAACAATTATTTTTTGCTTTTTAGTTTGATTAACTCTGAAAGCGGGTTTTTAAACTATAATATTTAAATGAGGTCCCGATGCACGGAGAACTGGAACAATAGTTCTTATAATAATTTAATTGTGAGTAAAACAAAGGCTAAATGCGAATATGTCACGCTAACCAGGATTCGAACAGGGAATCTCCTGATCCGTAGTCAGGCGTGTTATCCGGCCATTGTCCCACATAGGTTTGAATGCCTTAGGTACTGTCCTTTTACATGGGTTAAATTGCTCTTCATAAGTTAAAATAAAATCACTCATCCTGGAGATCCTAATCATAATGAGATAATAAACTTATCAAAATATTTTATTGTTGCCAGTCCTTGACAAGTCTACAACGTTTAAATTAAATTTCATCCCTTAAAGTAGGGCAAAATTGAGCCCAAAGAGTCAGTTACAAACAAACATACAAGTGAAACTAATAAAAGCGTATTAGAAAGAATGTATTGCGATGTTAATGAGTGATAATTTGGTACCGAAAATGGTAACTGTAACCAGTAAATCAACTTGAATAACATCCCCTTTTATATCTAATGATTTGCCATTAGTGCAAGTATTTGCATTTTCGTGAGAGCGAATCTGTATATATACACCTAGTCCCATACTTTAGATTTAAAAGTTCTAGAATTTTTGGCTTATACGCAGAAATATATAGCATTTCTAAATTCCATCTATGAGGTAATTCCGAAAAGTTTCTTATAATTTGTTTATGATATGGTTTAGTGCATCAAGCAATATATAAAAAAAAAAAAAAAAAAAAAAAAAAAAAAAACCAGTGTTATTCAAACTTTTAAGTACAAAGATGTTTTTTAAAATATTTTTGCATTTAAAAGATACATAAGTTTCCCAATGAAGCTTATAAAATGCAACACATCTCTAAATTAAAAAACAGTAAATAAGAAAATTTAAATTTAAGTCAATTTTAAAATAAATAAAATTCACACTTTTTCAATGTTGTTCACATATTTTAATATGACACAGTTTATAACTAATTGAAATGAACACTAATATTTAAAAATAATAATTAGTATAAGTACTACGATTATTCTCAATTTAATTTACATCTAATGGCAATAGAATTGATGATATCTCCTGGATGACACAATTTATAAAAATTTAAAACGCCATTTATTTAACAAAACGCCTTTTATAAAGATAGAACATTAAAAAAACATACAAAAATGAAAGCGTATATATATATATATATAAAAAAGACAACGTACCAATTTAGAATATTGTACAATTTAAACAGATCTTTAAAGAGATATATAATATGTCTTAGCATAATTAATAGCACGTCGAACAGTTTAAAAATTTATTGCAAAATTGAGAAGTCAAAAAATAATGAAAATTTAGTTTCATAATTTTAACCAAATTCGAAATTTAAAAAATTATTATTGCACACCAACATTTAAATATGATTTTGGAAAATTCATCAATAGTGAAACTCATGTACATAATTAGAACTAAGTATTATACTTATTTATAATATATTAATAAAAAAGTTCAATAAGTAAAAACATTTTGATCTCGAATCAGTTAATATTCTCCCGATGAGATTCGCAGCATGCCGGGTATTTCATAACTTGATGTAAACAACAAATAATGACTTAGGTTTAAATCTCATACCAGGAAACTACAAAAACAAAAATTTTAACTTTCTTTCTGATATTTTAAAATAACATAACATCGTTAAAATAAGTATTACGTCTTAATGTACAACTACTTACCTCTAGAAAACATGCGTTGTCCACAAATTGGTAAATGTGTCACACGTGTTAACATGCAAAAATTGCGTCTCATGTTGATTTCAAAGTAATTTAATAAAAGTCATGTACTGATTGATCATTGCTGAATAGAAAAAAATGAGTCCTCAAGTGAAAATTTAAGAAATATTAACAAAAAATTTTAGGCATTAAAAAATCATATTACGAACAAAGTCGAGTTTAGCAGTACAGCAAAATGGATGATACGGTAAACGTATACTCCATTTACTATAAATTCATACATTTAAAATAACATACTATTGACTAATTAAACAATTAATTGACAATAAGATTTTTATACTATTTCATTTTTTTTACTTATTATTTAAAAAAACTCACATTCTTGGAAAATGAGAAAAGAAATATAATTTAATTGAATTAAACAAAATACGTGTGAAAAAAAAAAAAAAAAAAAAAAAAACTAAAATTAAAAAAATTAAATCAAAATTTAATAAATAATATTTGTCAAAAAAATTTTTTTGAAAAAAAAAAAAAAAAAAAAGAGAGAAATATATAAAAATATATCTTTAAAAGCCAATTTGAGAACAACTCAATTTATCACATTTTTGGTTTCCATGTCAACTGGCGCTGTTTTGAAATCTGAACGTAAAGAAATAATAAAGCATTTCTTTTCATGTTTTTTTTTTAAGTTATTAAAAAAAAAAAATTATAATTTTAAAATGAGTGGAGCGCGTAGAAAGGTTTGTTTTCGTTAGTTTAATTTTTTAACAGTTGATTGTACATTTTCTATATTTTTGTAGTACTCACACGATGTGTAAAACGAAACTTTATATAAAGTAATCTTTAAGTGAAACTAATGATATATATTTATAAATTTAAATCGTTAAAAATGGTGCAAGTGAGCGAGTATTTCGATTATGAAGATCCCTTTTTTAAATTTCTTCTGAAAAATTAAATTTTTACATCTCTGAATTTGTTCTAATGTGTTTATAAAAATTAAAACATATTATTGGTTGAAAATTTAGTTAAGTTAAATCTTCTAGATTAATCGCGGTGAAATTGCATTTTAGGAGATCCTGAAATCTTGGTGATCTTTATAGATTGAAATGTAACCTTATAACTATATATTGCCCATGTCTGGGGGAAGGGGGGAGGAATGCTACCAACAAAACAAAACAAACAAACAAAAAAAAGCAGGCTACAACAGTGGGCAGAATTTTATGAAAAATGAAGTGATTTTAAGAGAAAAGTTCTTTGTTTTCGCCGATTTCCGTGCAATAGAAGTTAAAGATAATCGGGGGAATTCTTTGCAATTGCCAAACGACGATGAAGGAGAAATTTGAAATGGCTAAAATTGTGAAGTTAGAGGACGGGTGGATTTACCGAAGGCAGTAAAAAAAATCAAATTCGGCAAAAGAAAAATCATAAAACAAACAAAGCGCATCAAACATCATAGACTCCCCGATAAACGAATAAAATCAATGCTTTTACAAAACAAAAGATGTTGAAATGAACAAACTATAATATTGAATTTTTAAGAAAAACAAAATGTTTTTAACATACAAAAAATGCTGGAATTGACAATAAGAAATTTAGTGAACTTAATTCATGGGCCAAAATAATACCTTAAATAGATCTTTCTTTTATATGAGAGCCAAAATCTTATATAATGCCTAGATTGCTTCCTTGAAATAAAAATCATTATTTCTACACTTCTTGCAAAAAATATCACTAAACACACAAAATAAAATGCTGCAAAGACTAGACACAATCAAAGCAAGAAAAAGAACTTCCATTGTCCAGATCCTGCATTATTTACTGCAGCAATTTCACAGGATGTAATTAATGTCTGAATAAAAAAGAATGTTCAAGAAGGTGCATAATCATATTAGAAGAACATATCATATTCTGTGTTTCAACAAACATCAAGCCATTCTATGAAAAGAAATTGGAAACCAAAGTTTCTGAAGGAAGGGATTCCGATACGAACAATATTGTGTTTACCTTATTTGTCACATTATCATTCCTTGACAACAAAAAGTTGTTGCAACTATAGGGTTTCCTAAAATATAATTTGGCCCTACTCGTTTAGAAATATCAATAAACTATAGGTTGATTGTTGCTTTAAAAAATGTCCACATTTGGTGAATTTCATACTATTTGTAATCACACTTATGTTTCAAATTTTGCCATATTATATAATTTTTCTAATAATTCTTTTGTCAAATTTGCTAGATTTTCTAGTGTTTGTGTAGATGCTTTTATGGATAGCAATATTTATTTTTGATAATGGAAACAAGTATTGCATACAGTTCTGGGCAGATCACAAAGCATGATATTGTGAAATTAATGCATTGTATTGCAATTAACATATTTTTATCTTCTAAAAAGTATTTAAATTTTAATTCTAATAAATATACACATTTGACTTGGATTTTAATTAAAATCCAAGTCAAATGTGTATGTGCATGTGCATAAATGTGTATGCACATAAATGGGCATAAATGTGTATGTGCATTAGAGATATTTATTCATTGAGGAAGTTATCTTGAGGTAATGAAGTCTACTTTTTATTGATTTCCAGGATGCATAAGGTTTATTTTCAGTTTCTTCTACATATTTCCAGCTGATTTGTCATTTTGTTTTTTCATTTGTATCTTTGTTTTTATTAAATAAAATTTCTTTTGGAAGGTTAAAATAATATTTTCAGCACAAGTTATTATGCTACATTCTTCATTAAAAGCTACAAAACTATGTATTTTAAACCAAATACTGAGTTAATCATTTTATCTGATATTTTTTTATCAGATTTAAAAACGAAATTAATTATAGCTTTAATTTTAGATAAAATACCTACATTCACAAAATTAAGCATACATTCTTAAAATGTATCTTTTAAATAAATTCTTAGGTACCACTGAAGCGAAAAGTTCTTTCCATTCCTGAAGGAGATTTGCCTCAACTTGACTATACCAGTGAAAAACCTGAATGGCATAGATCAATTTTGCAAATTAAAGGCTCTACAAGTCTTCTTAAAAAGAGCTTCAGGTTTCTTTTTTTGTCTTCAATAAATTTTTTAATGCATTTTAAACTAACAAATTCAAATATATTCATAATTAAATATGTAGTTTTAGAAGTAATTTAATAAGCACTTACTCTTCAAATTAGTAAAATAATATGACTATTTTTGGTGAATACAGATATTTTTACTGAGCATTATCAGAAGATCCAAGAATCCAAGAATTTATTTTTTATATTTTATCAGTCAGGCTTTATATTTTGTAGGTATGCATGTATAATTTAAAATACTAAATGTTATTGTGGAATTATATTAAAAACTGTTGCTATAAAATGGTGAAACCAAAGCATATAATACAGACTTGATAAAATGTCTATAATTTTATGTTATACTACATTGCATTTAGTCTATCCATAGTCACTGTAATGTATAAATATTATGTTTTTAACTTCTGACATATGGCTTTTGTTTGATTATTGATCAAATAAAAAATTTTTTGATGATTTTTAATATTATTTGACTGCAATATTTCATCTACTTTTAATTACTCATTACTTTACTTTTTAGATAATTTTAGGTTCAAGGTGGTTTATTTTCTCCATCTTGTCATTTTAAACAAAAGTTTTTCTCATATATGTTTTCACTGATAAATGCTCATTTAATGTCATTAACAGTATACTTTAATTAAATTAACAGTGAAATAGAGCTGAAACTAAAGATGGCTCATAATTAAGATGACTGATGTATATTATCAAGTTTAATTACTTCTAAAATTTTTTTGATACTTTTAAAATAGCTAAGTAATAAATATTCCCTGATATTCAATAAAAAAAGATTTTATCTGATCAAAATTACATTTTATAACAAAATATTATTATTGTTATTAGGAAACTATTTAATGGCTATTGTAAGTGTTAAAATTTTAAAATGCCATTGATTTTATGATAATAAGTCATTGCTAAAGATATGGATTCATATTAAAACCTCTTTTACTAAGGAAAAATTTAGTAGTATTTTATTTATTAATATTTAAAGTAATTTTTTTTAACTATGAGCATTATTTTTAATGTTGTATTTTTCATTAGATATTATTTCTGAAAAAAAAAACCTAAAGGAAAGAAGAAAAAAGTTCAACGAGGAGGGTATTGGGCTATGCTTGACGAGAGAGAAAAATTCGAACAACATTATTGAAAGCATTTAAGTAAAATATTTAGTTTAATATACTTTTTTTCTATCTTTAAATTATAAATTGATAATTTAACACTAAAAAAAAAAAAAAAAGGAATTAACTTTTGATAAATTCTCTGATAGCTGTGGATAAACACAAATTTGTAAATCGGAGGATCCATTTAGGAAAAGGTGAAGAAAGGAGTGTTTTAGAGCTATGGGAATACTTTTTCTAAATTGGGATGACATCAGAGATCAAACTTTATACACAAATTGGTATATTAATTGTAAATTGGGCAATAAGTTTCAAAGTCAGTGATTCAATGCAGGAGTCAGTGAAACACTTTTCAATCAAAATCTAAGTTATGAAACACTATATTTTTCATCATAGAAAGAATGTTTGATCTTTTCTTAAAAATTATTTATTTTTTTCTCTTGCAGACGATAATCACTTAAACTAATTGATTTCGTTAAGGCGATTTTTTTGGTGAATATTAGTTCTAAATCATAATAAAATTGAAAATTTTTTTCATCAAAAAGGTAGATGATATTTTTGTAAAAATAATAATTAAATAGGAAAGCATATTGTTCTTGTTTAAAAGCTATACCAGTTTGAAAACTGGATTAATTTTATTTTAGCATTTTATCAAAATGCATTTAATAATTTGAAATGAAATCAATGCCACCCAGTTTAGATATTTTTATATTACTGCTTATAATATGTGTTATATAAGTACTACTTATAAATATATATTATAATTTAATTCTGTAGCTTTACAAGAATAAAAAAGTATTTATTATTAACAACTTAATAAATAAATAATTTTCTTTAAGGATTTATAAATAGTTTCAAATAACAAATTTCAAAATTTTATAAAACATTACTTAACATAAGAACTTGGATGAATTTTTCTTATCATATTTTACTTAAAATTTCTACAGATATTACACTACATTATTTAACAATAACTTTCATTTTAAAATGCTAATTGGTTTATTTCAAAATTTATAAATATGTCTTATTATTTTTATTAATTTTACTTTTTAATGTTTAACTTATTCTTAAAAATTAAATATTAAATTGAATCGTTATATAATTTCCAAAATGAAAATAGTTGCTAATTAAAAAAAAATTATCGTATTAACACAAATTATTTTTCTTTTGCAAGTATATGAAGCATTGAATTTTCGTGCCGATTTCATTTGAATTAGAAACTAAGAGAAATTTTATCCAATGAACTGAATATGTATATTGCAGTATTTTATGACATGAATAAAATTCAAAATCTTAATCTAAAACATATGACATAAAAAAATGTTTATTGGTTATTTTTTATAAAAGTATTTCACTTTTGAATCAAATAATACAATATTAATTATATAAATCATATATATACATACATACAATGCAAAAATTGAATGTCTATTTGCACTTCATATACTTAAATTTCTTCATTAAGAAGGGCTGTTTTTATCTCCCTTTTTCTTTTGGACACCCATATTTCAGAAACTTTCAATCAGATCTTTACAACACTAACAAAAATCACATATTAATTTGATTGTGTTAAAATTTTTGGGTGCTATAATAGAAAAGTGTCAAATTAGAAATTAGTTAACCATGTTAACCAAATTTTTTAATCAACTATATTGATTATAAGATTGAATATTATTGACCATTTCTAAAGATATCACTTTCGTGAAGATCTAATGATAATCACAAAAATTAATAAAGGTGTCTCTTTTTTTTGGAGCGGGTAGGGGGGGGGAACTGTATATATCAATAATTTTCAGTCCCACTTTATAAAAAATTAGTTTCTTTGATATAATATACTGTAAAAATATTTTAAAACTAATTGTGAAATAAGTTTTTCCATTCAATATATTGCCAAGTTTTGTATAGTGAATACTTATATATAAATTAAAACCTAACATTTTGTTATCTTTATTTTTCCATAGTGGTATAATAAAAAAATATTTATTTTATTTATTAATCAGACCTTTTGAAGAAAAAGAAGTGACTTCAGAAATATTGTCAAAAGGATTGACAGCTGAAGAGAGACAATGGCTTGTATGCAATTTTTTAAAAATTTTAAATGTTTTGATTTAATTACTTTAATTTTTTTTTCATATCTACTAAGTTTATTCTGAAGATTGCATAAAAATATAAATTTGAAAATGTATTTTGGTTCCTGAATTGTCTTTTTATGTCTTTGTTATTATGTCTTTTGTGTCATATTAACAGTCGTAATGAAGCTTTAAAGATTTGAAAGTATTAGATTTTCTTAGTATATTTTTAATTAATAAGTTAAATAGATTATGTAACAAAGATAACAGGAGCTAATGTTAGTTAGCTTATTAGTATAATATTGTTATGATAAATTAAATATTATTTACTTTTTTAATTAGAAATATGAATACTATCTGAGGAAATTAATACCAACAGAAACTGTGGCACCACTTACAATGAAAAATGTTGAAAAAAATATTAAGTTTTGTTCCTGAAAATTTAAAGGTATAATGTTATTTTTGCATTGTAATAAAATTTTATTTATTGATATTTTATGTTTTTTTTCTTCTTGCATGATACATATTTATGACACAATGTTTTTATATTCTATGATGGGGGAAAAAAAAGCATTGATTTTGCTTTAGGTTTTATTTAAGTAAATTTTGGAAAGCATTTAAATATTTTTAATTAATAAATTTAAAAGTTTTTTTTTTTTATTTTCCATTTTTTAAATAAAATTTTCATAAATAATAATTTTTAACTGCATTCTTTTTCTATTTTGAAAAAAATGTAATTTTACTGTATTAAGGACAAATGAAAAATCATCAAAAATAAGTTTTGCAAGAGATGAAAAACATTGTTTATACATTAAATTTTTTAAAGTTATTTTCGTTTTATTGTTTCATACCCTAAACCACAGGGGTGAATTAAATGACTAATCAAAATAAATTAAATATAATTCTTTAGTTAAGAAGTTGAAAATTTATGATGCCCTTTAATGTTTTGTTAAAAAGATCTGCTTGTTTAATTTGCATAAATTTGACCATATAAGATTTCAATATTTGCACGCTGTTCCCCAAAATTTTAAAATCATTTAGCCCTTTTCTACATTCTTAAAAGATTTAATAAGGTTCATCTATGAGATTGCATCTTTTATTCATCAATTTTTGAAGCCTGGCAAAAAGAAAAGTAACAAAAAATTTGAAATTAAACAGAAATAAATAAATTGTACCCATTACTTCTATTCATCTAACTTTTAATGAAACTTCTGAGTATTTTTCTAGACGTACCAATTAGAATTTGTTATAAATATATATATATATTAAATAGAAGACTTAATATTGCTTTTCATCCATTTAATTAACCAACAATAATTTTAATCTTGTTATGAAAGGGATATTGTTGGTGACAAGATTTACTGTTTCATTTTTTTACTAAAAATTTTTATACATGCTAAAATTTTTCATGTTTATAATATGTTAATATTTATGAAAAGTATAACACAAATTTCATTTGTATGTAATGTATAAAATTTGAAAATCAAACTTTGAAGTTTGTAAGAAGTTTGAAGAAGATATTATTTAAACAGAATATTTATTTAACTTAATTCTGATATAATTTCTGAAAATTTAACTTCAGGTTTTGTTTAATATTTCTATTTATTCATTGTAATAATTTTTAATTGTAAGTGCTGATTTATTTAATTGTATTTTTACTTTTAGAATGGCATGGAAGCTGAACTCCAAAAAACTATTAATCTAATTAAAGAAGAATATGTTTGGGTTGTTAAAAAATCTGCAGGTAAAAAAGATACATTGTATTATTTCTTTGAATGTCATTAATGATGTTCAAAGTTTTAAATTTTTAAGAAAGTTTCTTTTTTACAAGGAAAAATTTGAGATGATAAATGTCCTCTGAGAATTCTATTCGAAGTTTCTAAAATATGAAGTTCATCAAATAAAATATGCCAAAAGAAAAACTTTTATTGTACAAAAAGGGAATTTGGATGACTTTTATTACAAAATAAGACATTTTGTATATTTTATTGAAAAAAAAATGTCATTTAAAGGTTGGTAACAAATTAAAAGTGCAGTCAGTTTAAAAATTAAAACAACCTGAATAAACTTTGTAATTATCATTAGATCTTCACATAAGTGATATCTTTAGAAATGGCTTGAAGGGATCTAAATTAGGGTACAACATGGCTGGTTAATTGCTAATTCGAAAATTTTTTATTACAGACCCTAGATTTTTTTAAGCAATCGGTTCAGCATGATGAAATTAATATATTATAAATTTTTGTAGAGATTTAATAAAAATTTTGGAGATAAAGGGTTCAAAATTCATTTTCCCTATTGTAAAGGAAACGGTATTTCGTGTTCTAATTAATATTACTTTTTAAATTTTTGCACAAGTCAAAAGAAATTGTTTTGAAAATTTTAGTCTAATTAAAAAAAAAAAACCCCATGAAAATGTTAAATACCATTATAAAATAATGAATTACAACATGCTAAAATATTTATGTGGTTGGCTATCTAGTATCATCAACTCTTAAAATATAATTTTTTCAAACTTATCATGAAAAGTTTTCGAGATGTTAAAAAAAAAAAAAAAAAGTCAATTATAGACCCATTTCCAAATTTAAAAAAAGATAATTGTTATAGATCTGGGAGATCGGGGAAGCAGAAAGTTTACAAGGATAAAATGAATTTATTTCATTTATATTTTCAATATTTTTAATTAACTTTTTTGCATTTAACTAATCTTATTTTTAAAATATTTTGTAATTTTTGAAAAATAATTGAGTTCTATATTTTTCTGAAAAGAAATATTCTCATAATTTGACATTATAAAATATTAAAAACAAAACTAAGAAACATAAATAATTTTTAATATACATATTTTATGCTTTAAATAAATTTTTAAAAAAGTTGAAGAATTATATGCTTTATTAAACTTGCTGGAATAATTTT